>DWON01002235.1:0-21291 GCA_018251015.1 Phocides pigmalion okeechobee
CAAAAATCGTTAATCGTGAGTACCCGTTGTATTGCATTATGTATGGATTCCGCGATAATGTCAGTTTAAAATCGTATATAAATGTTTAATTTTTTGCGTGGAAGAAACAAAGGTTCCATCTGATAGTAAGTAATCACTGCTACGCACCTGTTATTTATTCCACGCAGGGTAGAAGCCTTGCTGAGGTCAGTTACAAGCCTTTGAACACTAAGTTGTAATATTTATTTTAGGTACACCCTTTTATCTACCTTAACACAGCTTTCAAACCAGAAAACAGCAACTTTAAAATTATTACAATGCACAAAATTATGATTAATATCTACGAGATGTCGAGCAAGAAAGAATTTTACCTTTTATTTAATCAGTTTAGAAACCCCGTTGAAACGTTTAAATGTAGGACTAAACATCGTAACGTGAATGCGTCGGCATCGTCATACCTATGTACATATATAACTTATAACAGCAATATAAAGCTGTTGTAGCCTACTACGAAATAGTAACATTAGGCCTTCCAAATTAGTTCTCATGAATAGTAACTTATGATCTTCAGACAGAACCAGGTTCTTTATAATTACAGATTTATGCTAATATCTATGAGCGGCAGCGACCGATTAACATAAGGTGGACGGCGTTCCCTGGCTACTATCTCTACATAATAAACACAAATAGGTAGGTATATGTATAATTTTAATCGGGGTTTATGTAATTATAGAATACTAGTAAGATATTGGACTCTCACATGGAGAGCCTAGGATTCATGGTCGTGCAAAAAACATCTTTTTCTATGTTATATGCGTTTTAGTAGTGACTTATTAGTGACTCTAATGATGAAGGAAAACGTGAGCATGGCTCAACGTTTTCTAGGAAGTTCTCAAAGATACATATCAGACCTCTTTCCTTCTGAGCTGAGACCCGTGGACGGTACGGACGTGGATTATTAAAAGGTTGATGATAAAGCTGTACACTGGAAAATATGTGGGTATCCTGTATAATTGCAACGTGAGTGACGTGAGGTGAACACGAGCGGGGCTCGGCGCGGACGCTAGTGTAAATAGGAGTCTTAAACAAAGGTTAAGCAAGTTGCGAGCCGGCATTGTTGTGAGTAAGCATTGTCGGCTCGCGTCTGGAGCGCGCTCTGTGAGACGGAACCGACCGGGAGCTGGCGCAAGGTATAAGTCATGGGCGGGACCAACTACATATACGACAATTACAAAGGTGGAAGAATTATAGTTCAATCGGGGAGGTACCGCCGCCGCCGTCATAATTCGCCGTAAAGCGTTACCTGTGTTCCGGTTAGAGAGGCGCGATTGCGATCTGTGATTGATTTCAAGTGGGACTCTTGTTCTTTGTAGAGTTCTTGTGGAGCTCTTAACAGATATCCGTAGGCGGCAGAGATCATTTACCATCAAAAAGATTTTGTGTGTGTTAGCTACTTTTAAATATTAAAAAAATCCTTAACCCTAATAATATTTACACTAGAATCGTTTTGATAGATATTACAATTTTTACGACTCGGCCCTTAAAGTTACGCCTAGTATCCTTTACTAGAGAAAAACAATTTGTACGAAATTAATATTAATAGAAAATATTGCCAATTCGCTTACAAAAGAAGCGACTTTCAGAGTCCTTAGAAGTAGCAACGTACTCGGTGTTCTTCAAATAGAACGTGCGCGCAAATTACTTAAGATATAAAATTTGAGACTAACTTAAAGTTGTATGTAGATATCCATGAATACAGCGACGTTTACATTAAAAAATATGGTCGTCATTGTTATGCTTGCAAACTAATATGAAACAAGGAAATAGCTTATGACTTAAATAGTGAACAATACGTGAAGCAAATCCCGAGCAAGCTGGCGTCTCCAGCGCTCAAAGTGTTCTCGTGAAATGGAAGTATGTCGCGTCGCGTCGCGTCCAGCGCTGCGCCTGCACTTTACCTCCTAATCGCTGTCGCTCTGCCGCTACGTAATGCCTACATATTTACATTTCATTTTCAATTCACGGGGAACTAAATTCGCTACTACAGGAAAATTCAATATCATGCCACAAATCTACTAGAAAAGAGTTTTGAATTGGTTATTAAAGGGATACTGTGTAAAAAAGCGAATAAAAGCAACGATTACTGAAATGGTAAACACATATGGTCTGGAACAGCTTCAATCATTGAAGTTATTATTTATCAATGCCGATTTCAGAGATAGAAACGACGAGTGTTTCAGTTTCTTTGGTCGACTCGTTTCAAAAACGAAACCTTTTGAGTCGGTGGTAATATCTTGACGATCAAAAATAATTCTATAAAGAACCTACTTTGTATAAAAATATTGAAATCTTGAATTCATTTTTTTATCCTTTACAAAAAAGTGAGTATTATGTCTAAGCTGCCAGCGTTTTTACCGGTCATCTTTAGCCCAAAGGGCAATCAAACCCTTGAAATTATTTTATGTTATAACTTTTATATTTGATTTAAAAATAAACTTCTTACCTGAATTTGAATACGAAAACGTAAAAAGGATTTCCGTCCCTTTCGAATTTCACGTTAGTTCTATTTTTTGTTGTATGCGAACTTTACATACGTACGATGGCCTTTAAGCTCGTTTGCAACTTCTCTAACACAAAAATGGGTACTTTATAACTGAAAATATTGAGATTTCCCCTGAAAATTCAGATTTTAACACATGTAGTTTGACTATTAATGTGTTACAAAAAACCCATGATAAATTATGACATGTTAATTAAAGTATAATCGAGGGTCCTCTATAAATTGGCATAATCGATTAATAACTTTTCAACGGCTTCGCAGGCGACTATTAATAAGCTGCCTTCTCTCGAGGCCAGGATTAATAACTTCATCGCAGCGCAGACAAAAAGTTGCCAAGTGCGTGCCGTACCTCGTGGGCGACAGTCCCGTGCTCCCGGGAGAGTCGGTATTTAAAATTATCCCGTAACTCAAAATTGTTGAAACGTAATGATTTATTTAATTCAATTTTACTTGAAAAGTTTTTTCAAGTTTACTAGTGCATATTTTTTACTTTTACATTTTAATTCCTATCAAAACACAAAAAAAAAGCCATTTAAAATCCCCAACATAATGTGGATGAGAAATTTATTTTAAACCTTTAGTTACACGGTATACAGTGCCGTCTGTAATTTGTGAATTTTTCGTGAATTTACTGTGCTATTGTAAAGATTTACAAAATATCTTCCGACCTTCCAAATTTCTTCTATTTTGTATTGGACTCCGACTAAACTACTTGAATCAGAAAGATACTTGATTTGTCTACGGAATCCTAAAAATGTACATAACTATCTGTCAATAGGGTCTTCCATTAAAATTCAACGGTGGATTTATACGAGCGACGTCGATCGTCATCAGATATCTACTCCAGCTATCGAATGAAATGCTTATCCGTTTTTTATCAGTTTACTGAGAAGACCCTCGTCTATTGGTTCCATGAAATGGATCCGAGATCTTTCTTTTTAGTTGGAAATTCTATCCCCTTTGTGGCTCGCAGTCTCCGAGTCGCGCGACATGGCGCGGCGCGGCGCGGCTCTGTGACGCGTTAATTGTTCCTTTTTTTAAATGAAATTATAGCTTGTGGTTTGGATGTAGCTTAATGAGGGACATTTAAGAACATGTTATGGAAAATAAAAGATCTCACGACGATTGGAATTTAAACAATTTAAAAATAAAAACAATGGTAACCGAGCCCCTCAGTTTCTCTCCCGTTACAAAACCTAACCTACTGTGACACAATAACCCTCCACCCTTTTCTTTTTACGCTTTGCATACTTTCATTGCCTAATTTACACGCGCTCCACGTATTGTAATAATGGTGTAGTAATAAAAAACAAACATACAAACATACCTACGTATATTTATAAATATTTGTATAAACGTAAAGAAGAAACGTAGTATGTTTAACAGATTATGTTAACTTGTTATTCATAACAAACCTAAAAGCTTACATTTAAAAATCTGCGTATTGCTAACTTGCGTGGTAATATCGATTCTTGTCCAAATTAGATACATACACCTAGTATATACATAGAATCCTAATATAGGGCTAACATTTTAAAAAGCTTTTGCCGTTTCAGTACTTAACAATAATTGGTGATAAACTTACTAAAGTAATTTTCCTTTTACTCTCGCAAATATCTAAGCACAGCGTTTCCTAATTTAGTTTTTTATCACAAAATAAACAATTAAAATAGTATAAGATTGGAAACAAGGAAACAATTCGTGAGCAATTAACGACTCGTAATATCCGCACTTTTCAACTGTTTTCTTGACAATAATTAAGAAATCTCAACAAAACAAAAACAAGACAGCGTAAGCGAAAGCCGGCACTAATTAAACTGCTTTACGGTCCGACACAAGGGGACTCTATGACGAAGGTATTTTAGGCATAATTTTTGTGCCGTAATTTCGAGCACAATGTTGCTCCGTGGGGTGTGTCTGTTCTAGTTTTAATTTTCATTTTACAGAGCCCTCTGTGGAAACTATTTATGCATATTAAAATGTTGCGCCGGCATGCTGGGTATTTAAGAGTGAACGTTAGGTGGATCACAGATACGGTATTCTTTTAAATTTTGCTCCTCATATTACATCTTTATAATGAAGAAGATGTTCTATCGATAGTTTTAAATAGTATCCAGCGACAAAAATATTACTAAATTACTACTAATATTTGCAATCACTCTAATATACAGCTATAGTTATAAGTAAACAATACGGTCGTCTGGTGTAAATTACAATGGTTGGTTCCTTTTAAAGACGAAATTAGAAATTAAAATGTAAGTGTAATAATGTAAGAAATCATGTTATGGCTTTAAATTTTAACCTGTGTCAGTGACAGACATTACGTAAGTTGAACTCATGATTAACCTGTTATCAAATCGTCCTGGGCATGGGCCGTTTCATATCGTATCCTTCAGGTGAAGCAACGATTCTATATACATTCATAGTTATAACTTCGGTCATATTAAAATAATTAAAATTTATTTTGTATACCTACATTAATGTAGACGAGTATTTTTTTGTTTACGAATGTTATTTGCTCCTGTAATTGGAATAACACTTTGTTTCCTTTGTATGTTGGCAAATATTCTGTATGGTATGTATTCTGTTGGTGCAATAAATAAATAAATAAAAGATTCATATGTAGAAATTTCTCCGCTGCAATAATCGTTTTTATATGAGATAAATGCAACCGTGCATGCAAGCTGCCTGATTGTAAATAGTCGCTGGAGACAATTACCATGCACATGCAACCTCAAACAGGACTAAAATTTTATATAAAGTCGCACGTAGATGTGTTGCTATTCCTGAGGACGCCTTTCGTCGATATGGTTGCCTTTCTTTGAGTGCAGTCACAACCGCAATCAAATGACGCGAGTTGTTTTACTGCGGTGCTAGAACCTCCTCGGTCGAACTGCTACCGCATGTTACTTACATCAGGTCACCTATTAGCACGTATTCTACTTTTATACCATAAAAATGTTACCTACGTATTCTTTTGTTACTACTATGCTATAAAGAAACTGAAGGTGGTAGAACTATAGTTCGACCGGGGAGGTACTACCGCTACCCTCAAAATCCGCCGTAAAGCATTACTTGTGTTTTGGTTGGAGATCTTACTCCTCAAGAGTAACAACGTATCCACGTTCGAGCTCAGATAGGATTTCGGTCGTGTTTGTGGTTGTACGTGGATGTCTAAGGGCTGCGACTACTTAACATCGAATGGTTTTCCATGCGCGTTTGCTACTCTTCACAAATAAAAAAAATAAATAAATGAAAAATTAAAAGCACCGTGTGCCAGCGGCTTTAAAGCCGTGTACCGCCGCGGGCGCCCGGACCCCGCCCGAACCCCGCCCGTGATCCGGCGCCTCAATTTATTAACGCCTCAATATTTCCACCTGCATCTGCAGTTATTGCTCCGCCCGCGGTGCTTACAGCTTCATTTTCTGCTGCTTTTTAATAAAAATAAACTAGTACTGTCGTATTAAATTTTGCTACATGGTCTGCAAAGTTTGATTTCAATTGCGACGTTGCGAACAAAGATTTTATGCAATAGAATCACGGTGGATTATGTTTTGTCTCACTGTAGACATATAGACATGTCCACAGCCAACTATATCAATACTTATCAATATATATTACAATATTTATCGCTAGCTACCTCTGTAGTTGTAATTGGGCAAAAAAATATACTAAGACAAATCAGCCCAATTATCGGCAATATTAAAATATATAAATTGGATTTATTGATGTTTTTTTGTTATTAAACGCATTAAAAATCATATAAACTTTTTTTACTTCCAGTGACAGATGTCACTAATGCAATTCTGTTTAAAATAATGTCATCACGGCCATTACATATATTTCCACGGCTTAGAAAAGACGATCGATTTTTCTTTTAACGTTATAAAATGCAAGCACAACAACCATATATCGCAAAAATATCAAGCAATCGTTAAGATCTCACGCTGGGGATTGGGGTTCAAATTCTTGATTTTTCTTTTTTGTAAGTAAGGTGCGTATTAAAGATTAATTTGGAACCCTTGATTTAAGGGTGAAATATAATTTAGCGAAGAATTCTGGGTACTAGAGAGTTCTAGATCTTAAAGTGTACCAAGTACCGATACAGATAAAATTTGTGAACAGTAATAGGTTCAAGATTATAGACAAAATATGTTTTCAAGCTTGCGTATATAATATTAAATGCAATAGTTCAAATACTTTGCCGCTGTAGATTGGGATCAGAATAGGCCACCACACCAACTTAGGCATTCCCTGAGATATACCGATTGGGGCGTCGTGCTAGAGAACACCAATTGTGTTCGTTTTCGTTTCCAAGTCATCAACGGATTTATTAGTGGGTGGAAATCCTATGTAACTGGGAATCTCCCACGACTCCGAGTACCCTTGAAAAGTTTTCTCCCGAAACAAAAAAAAGAAAAAGTACTTGTAATTTATTCCTGACCAAAGTTCCCAATGCCCAGTTCCTCGCCCTCACGTGTCCGCGCTGCCCGCGCCGCACCGCGCCGCCCACGACGACGGCTATTCAATAAATGTGCACGAACTAGTCGTTTTTGTGAGCTAGAGAGCTCTCGTGGGCGGTCACAATGGACATTCGGACACAATACCACTTTACGAAAATAACGAGACCACGAAAAGTAAGCAAATAAAAAAAAATGTCGTTATATAATGCGTACTCAGTCGCGTGACTCGCACAAATTATAGTGAATTTACAGACTTAAAAAATATGGGGGCGCAGTCTGGAAATGGATGGGTAAACGCTGGTGGCTAAATAAAATGCGCGCTTCTATTCTGAGACCATATAAACCTAGCGGCCCTGGCAATTTTCATTGTATATGAACCTGTTGAAGGCCGTATAAGCAATTTGAATAATATAGACCCATGTTCAGCAGCAACAGCACAAAACTTCTCAGTAGCAGAAATAGCCAAATACATTTATACATATTTAGAGGGGGTAGAGCCGTTAGAGCTCGCCCGGGGCGGCCCCACCACCCCCCTCATACCCCGCCGTAATGCAACTTGTTCTTTATATGTTGTATTTCGGTTGGGAAGGTGTGGTTGCCGGACACACATTATTGGAGGCGACCATCTGAGTCCTCAAGAGAAGGAACGCGTCCGCGTCCATCCTTAAATAGAACTTCTGTTCTATTTGAGATTGGACGTGGTTGTCCTTCTGTCGTACTGTTGTCATATTAAAGTAGAAATAGTAGATTTAAAAACTAAATGTTTTTCCAGTCAAGTTTATTTTCTACGTGGGAAGCGATAGAGCCTGAAATTTACGTGTAACCTCAAGAATGGAGCCCTGCCCTACGTCGTGAACGGATGCTTTGAAACTCCTTAGGACTGAGATGGTAGTCTTGCTTGTAAATATAGTCACCGGCGCAAGATTTTCACAAAAAAATTCTAAAAAAAGCAAGTTATTCAATACTTATTTCCTTTAAAATTGCAACGATTCTTACAAATCACATGTAACGCGTTATATTTACTTTTCAAAACGTTACGTTTGGTGTCACAAAAAGCCGAAGTACTTGAGTGTCGGAGTGTAGCCCGATAAGCCAACCGGTCCGCCCCGCGCCGCCCGTCCGGAAACATGGCCGCTTCATTCGCGAACATTAGTCGATGACAACAATCTGTTTTTATGAACCCCAAGTTGCAAAGCATCCAATCCGCTCGGGGTCAAGCGGTCACTTCCGCCTAAGAACCTCTATAACCAGCTCGAAATAGAACTTGGACGGAGTCCTAAAGTCGGACACAGCTGCTTTGCTATCCATGACAAAATAAGATGATAAAGACAGCTCTCACTTTTTTGAGGGTTTTATGTTAACCTTCCCGATTAGGCACGCATCTTTGATCTAGTTTAAGTAGAAGATCTATTCTTGATAGACTCAGGTTACCATCAGGTCATTTGCGTGCTTATTTGCTACTTCCAAACTATGAATTAAATTTACGTAAAGTACACTTGTTTCTAGTCGGTCCAACAGACCTTGTACTGTTCTGAAAAAATCCTAAATTCACTTTTTGGGGACCCTATTTCCGATTCTAATGGATTCAAGTTTACATATATCAGCACCTGATTGTGAATATAAACCATACTCGATTCCACTTAAACACACCAAAAATACATTAGAAACAGATCAATAATATAAAAAATAGTTTACAACACTTTAGATTAATTTTAGAAATTTGATGACATACACACGAACCGAAAAACATATAAAGCTATAAAAAGCAATAGATTGCGTACTCCGCACACCATTTGTAAACGAAGTATTAATAAGAAGGAATGAGAGCGATAATTTGGAAGATCAGATAAGCGGCAAGTGTCTCGTTACATACACGGCGCAGCGCGGTGGCTGGCGATAAGCGGCCGGAGTGGTTTCCACATTTGTACGTAAGTGGCAGGACACGAGCTGGACCGGTCGCCGCTTATCTCGCCCCACGTGGAACAGCTGTCTCGAGAAACATGCTTCGTGTTTTCTGAAAAAGGTTTTGATTAATCACATCGTCTTACAAAAATAAAATAAAAAGTGCAATAATGTAGAAATAATTTCAAGCAAAAATTGAAACAAAAACCTATTTTCTATATAAAAGTCTTATATAAATGTCTGTCTTTTCATTTATAAATCTTAAAAAAAAAGCAAACGTGTACTGTAGAAGATCGGGTGGAGTGCGTTTTTGTTTGATAATAATTATTTAAAAATCACATGTGTGAATGTATACTAAAGTTCCTTTCATAAGTCCCGTTGGAATAACACCCTGTTGTAAACATTCATTGTGTATTAAAGCAAGTGATAATTCTTGTCTAAAATGACTTTCAAAAATGTTCTGTATTTGACCCTTTATATTGAAATGGAAGTCGCAAACTGACGTTGCAATCCCCTTGTTTGTAACTGATCACTGCTGCCAATTGACATCTGTAACAACCCCATAAAGAACAATCGTCTAAGTTGACTTCATTACAGATGCATTGCTACTCCTGAGGACTAAAGATAGCCTCATTTGTAAGTAAGCTAGCAACAAAATGTTTCCACCGAAACGCAAGTACACTTCACATTAGAAATGGGTGCGGCAGTGGAACTTAGCCGGTCGAGCTATATAGGTTCTATCCTTTGCAAATCAGGAGCATGAAACCACAGTTCACACTAAGCTAGTGCTTTAATGTATGTATATATAACAGTAGTTTCATGATATAAAGTAGTTACTTCCTTTTAGTTACCACGTACATACAACTGCTAAAAGGGACAAAATGTGCTTGTTCTTCATTCCATGCTCGGCTTCACGCCTTTACCCAGCTAAGTGTTTAGCGGTAAGTGTGTCCGTAAGCCTTTAGATATAAGTGTTTAGCGAGAGTGTAGCTGATGGCGGCTGTACATTCTCGCCGGAGTGCTCTTACTGGTACTTGCTCAAAGCGTCTCGGACAAGCAAGCGGCTGAGCGCAACAATTTGCACTTGGATTTTTATGTTACAAGAATAGTAAATGAGTCTGCGGGCTACTTTAAGTGGTTCGTTGCAGCCCATGAACATTCATATCCAACCCTAAATGGATCCGAAATCCTATCGAAGGCATCAGAAGCGTTGCTACTGCTTTGGACTCAGATAACGTATAACTTTTAAGTGTATCTGGCAACCGCACTTTTCCAGCGATGTGCAAGCTTTTGTCAGTTATGTAAACTCGCTATAACATTTTGACGTAGGAAACTCAAGTAAGCTTGTTGGTATAGTTTTTTACCGCGTGTGGCACTAATGCCATTCCTATTTCGGTCGTACACCAGGAATTACTGTACTGCTTTTTTGGACTCGAATCGTTTGGTTTGAGATATATGAGTGAAAAGTTTGCTGTTTTAGAAAAAACGAGTCTCGTGAAGAATGTACAACTACCATGTAAGTATTTGGCGAAGGGCGGCGCTGGCGCTAACTGCCCCGCGTCCGTCTGCTCGTTAGCACCGCTCTCCTAACATCACTAAAAGCCGAAGTGCCATAAACAGGGCCACGGCTGCAACGCCAGTGGTGTTACTAACAACGATCCGAGGATTTAATCTGTCTATTTATCTTTTAAGGAACTTTCTACTAACTCTTAATACAGGCTTCTTTTAACCTTACTTTAAAACTTGCTATTGCGCCACCGCTGACGCTACCTACGAAATTCTTGTAAAATTAAAGCATTATTCTGCTTTTTGTTGCACCGAAGAATGGACAGTCATCGATCCTTGAAATAATAAGTCCCCTTATAATATAAGCTCGCTATAAGAGCTCATTAATTACGAGGTGAGCCCCCTTGGAACCTAGCACGCTCATGCTATGGTTTTAAATTTTCAAATACATAATTTTATTCACATAAAAATAGCGGTCAGATACAGTATCAATGCTCTTAGTAGGGTCACAGAAGAAGTGAGTTTGCGTCTTATTGTAAAAAATATAATACGTTTCCTTATGAATTTTTTTCCGCGAAATCAAGTGATATTTGATTTTAAATATGCACACAAGTTGGAGAAAATTGAGTAACGTTCCAGGGATTCGACCTCGGACTGTCCGCAAGAGACCGTCATCTTAACCCCTATCTATAACTGATTTATATCACTTCACACCTCGCTCTTCGCTAGCAGTAAAACACATTCTCGAACTCAACAAAACCTAAATATGACGGCGCGGGCGAGCCTCGCAAACACGGTACACAAACATTGCTCCGTGACACCCAACACGAGGGTCGGTAAAAACTAAAGGCCTACTTAGAAATACGTGGAAAAAATCTCTTGTGAGTCAATAAGCATTAATGGTAAAGTTTTAGGCGAACAAACAGCGGTATGTATTTTGCGCCATCCGCGAATTATTTGCAGATGTGATGCGAAATGCGAACGACATCTTTGGAGATGTTTGCCTACATACCTAAGTTCAAGTATTATTTCTTGTGACACGACAGAAAATTCATATAGTTCATTAGCAAAAATGAACGTCCTTGTTGATAAGCTATGATTTCTTTTATTGATTGACAGATCTCATATATGATATGACGTGAGTGTGCAAGGCGACATTTTTATAAAATGATAGTATGAAATGAACATGCAGTCCACGTATCGATAACTGATCGCTGCCGTACATAGACATCAGCAACCACCTTCATACGGAACAGGAATTCCACTTGAAGTCATTCACAGATGGGTTACTACTGCTGAGTGCTAACGTTTGTGACGCAGCAACAACACTTAACGACTGCATTTACCTTTCCTACTTCCAATTCATAAAAAGAATATCCGACAAGCTCATCTAACCTGATCGATTGTTTAACGTGCATTCTGGCGCACACAAATGTGCGAGTGCTTCACCATCAGTGATTACCCATCCAAATTGTTCGAGTTTGCCTAATGTCGGGTCAATAGATAGTTTTATTGGACAAACCGTAGCTTTGCGCTACTTGTGTATATCTGTCTACGTAATCATATTCTTAAAACATTAAGCAGTCGAGCTGTAAAGAGTTTTACCTTTAAACTACGCTCAAACTCTACACCAGAATTCATAAGAAGCGCGCCATTACTGGAGAAATAAACAAAAAGTCGTGAAAAACTCATTTCCATTTAAAACTAATCCCGAAGGAATGGGAATTTCAAACACTCCGGAGGTCTTGAAGAACGTAAAAATATTTCAAGTTTCCACTCCTCATTTTTAGGGATACGTGGTGACGTCTGAATTTCAAAATTGAACCTTTGATATATCACTCATATATCTAATTGTAAGTATATTTTTCAATAAGTAGTAATAAATAAGTTGTTAATTATTAAAAAGTACTGTAAGGCTTCATACTTCATCCTTATTTTCTGAATAATGCCGAATGAGTTTCTATTTGCGACATAAAATAACTAAGCGGATTTTTTTTCAAAACTATAATATTTAAATGCAAATGAGCATGGTCAACAACAAAATTAAAGAAATTATAAAGAGTTTCATGGGCGACTTCTCATGACAAAATTACATGCCAAGTACAATCGATCTCTAAGGCGGCTTAAAAATAGTCGGCTGGCGGGTTGGTCTCTAATTCCTTCTCTCTATCTACCGATGCTCTTTGGAGTAGCTAGTGAAGTATGCTTCAAGTCTCCTCTAGTAGAGTGAAGAAGTCGTGCCCGGTGGTAAGATATGAAATGGTTTGCAAGCGTATCTATTTTTAACCTGTAAGTATATTTGTAGCCAATCTATAAAAGAGATTACAACATTATACAAATTTTCATATTCTATTCTACCTCTTTAAAGGAAGAATATCCAAAATTTCCCTTAATTACTTAATGTTTGAACAATTTAGGTTTCTAGGTTTAGCGGTTTTAAGTAAGTTAATCACCTTCCTCTTTTATTTATGTTTATAGATTGTTTTAATCAAAATTGTTGTTGTAAAGCTACTAAAGGCACGGACGGAACCCTCTAGTAAAAATCAACCTCGTACTAGACAGATTTTTATTTATCTCCCCCTCCAGCGTTAAGGGAGGAGGGGTTCGGAAATGAATTTTAATTATGGCTCTTCTTATTATTTTTCGTTCAATATCCCCCCGGTCCAGCCTCTGTCGTTACGGAATATTCATCGTAAGTACTCGGGATGTTAAAACCGCTTCAGATAATGAAACAGTACGAATTCAGAAGGCCGCGCTGTTTACTCATTTTTTTATTGCTATTTTATAATATTTCTTTTTTAGACTTAAATATAGAATTAGGCTCCTGAATATAAATGAATATTACCTAGAAAATGTTTTATTAATTGAATTTCTACGTAATACGTACTTCCCAGACTATTTTTTATTATGTATATGTATTTTGTACATACAACATTTCTTTCAAAATAATAAAAAAAGATATGAATCCTACATGATTGAATATTCTTCGAAATATTATCTACTAATACCTTTTCTATATATAAGGGACATTTGTTTGCCTAGATAGATTAATATCCCGTCCCCAACAACAAACGACGCTCACAACAAAGGATATCAACTAGCACTTTCTTCGTCTGATCCATTTCCCACGTCGTCACGTCGCCTGTCGTACCGTCACGGCGGCACGTCGGCACGTCGGCACGCCGGACGTGCCGATAGCGGGCTACGATCGTATCGATAATATTCGACACGAATTCCCTTATCAACGCGCACTGCTATCTATTTTTCATACACGTTACGTGGATAAGTAATCTGATTTGACAAGAACTTTAACAACGGAATTCTTTCCAGAAAGATGCATCTCGCATTTTGTGTAATAGACAAAGTGATATTCTAAACTTTACACATACACTTCAAGACGAATGTTTTGAAACTAGTTTTCTATAGTACGTGTTTGGTGTCATACAAATAAGTACAGTGTAAAAAATTACACTCAGGTATTTCAAAAAATTAGACAGTTCTGTTTTAGGTACATATTTGGATATTTTATCTGAAATATGTATGTACTCAAGTATTTCATTATCATGGGGACGAACAAACGATAGACAACCTTTGAAATATCGTTCTATTGAGTATAAGAACCATTTGAACGCTATTAGCGCATTTACTTCTTTCTATTTTACAATCAACATTTAAATTGATACATCAGAGTACCGATGTCGTACATGACACGCCTGGCAGGCGCTGCCGTACCCATCTCGTAGGTTTTTTATTGTCTAGTACTTTCAAACCCAGAATAATGAATACTTCATTAAGACTCGATTCATTTGTTTTGATTAATTTCATTCAAGATTAAAAGTAAAAGTAAAAGTAAAAGATAGAACTTGCCGAAGCTGCGAATGACATTTTATACAATTATGGTATAGAATGCCAAGCGTAGATTCCTATTTAATATGTAGTCTTGACGATATAAAATATTAAATATTTCGACAATTTATGTAAAAGTTAAAGAAATATTATAGATAGAACTTTTTCACATTGAAATTATGCGTATTTTGTACTTTCTTTTGTTGTCTGTTCTCCAAACAATACACTTCATGAATCGTCAGTAAATTATTTATATTTTTGAAAAGAAAAATCTTTTCTACGAACTGAGCTGTTAATATTTATCTTAACGTTTAATGTGTACATAAAAAGTAAAGAAGGACAGAAGAATTTCATATATATATATATAACCTAAATGGGCTGGTACTGTCATATAGATTACAGTTAACATATAGATTGTCATTGTGTGGCTTATCCAAGCTCGGTATGGCAGTATAGCAACAGAACGGCCTCAATAATAAACGTTATCGAGTTTCGCATTACGCGCGGCCGCCGCCGCCGCCGCCGGTGCCGGAGCTGCGAACATTGGTTTCCAATTATTAAATCCGATTCCAGTATTAACCACGCTGCGGTTTTTAGCACAATCTCTAATTTAATAATTCAATTTTGTTACATACTTGTATGCGTTAGTTACGTAATAAATGTGTGGATATTTGAGTTTTCTATATTTTTGTGTTATTTAATGTATATATCGTGGAAATATTTGTCATTGTAAGAAAAAATAAGGACTTACATAACATAGACAAAAATATTAAGATAAAAGAGATATTTTGCCTGTACTATTATGTTTTAGCCATGGCTTATATAATAAAAAAAGAACTTTATAAAAATAAGCCTATATTCGGAAGATTCACCACTTATAACAACTTTCTAACTTTATCAGGTTCATTAAAAACCCTGAGTATCTTTCATTTACGTATGAGGATTTATCTAGGACCCTTTAATTAAATCTTGACTATGTTTATAGTAGGCTACTTCAGAAGTCTCTTTTCACGCACAAAATAATTATCGATATCGGTTGGCGTGGTATTAATATTTTTGCCCACTTGTTATTATAAAGCAAATTGAGTGTGATAAATCTCAACTACATTGCATTACAAGAACATTACCAATTTTATTTGAGATCGCTCCTGAGTTGTCAAACACGTAAAACCATATTTGAGGTAAGTACCCAAACAGGAATCGAACCTGAGACCGTTTGTAGCTTAGACCAGCGTCATAACTTGCGGGTCGTGATCTGTTCGCAATAAATGGCGCATTCAACGCGCCGTTTAAAATTGTTGACATCGTATCCTAAGACGTTGATCCGTCATTTATCAGTGCTCGGGGCCCGATCTGTCACTAGGGCTGCCAATCGCAATAAATATGCATAGATTATCAAGTTGTATTACGGATGAATACACAGTTAAATACGGTAATGATATACGGTACGCAAAAATAATTTGAATATAAGCTGAGGTTAAGCCTTTTCATGCTAAAAGATGATTCCAATAGCTTACAAATCCCTCAATTTAAATCTTCAGTGGCTTAAAATCTAATTACCTATTTGCTGATCCAATGTACGAGTATATCAGAACGCGCCAGAAATAATATGTTTATTTTTAACTAATCATAATATAATATTGAAAACGTTGACAACCCTAAGTCCAACTGCTACGAGACGAGTTTGGTCGCCACTCCAAATGAGTCGCAGTGAGAAAGAGCACACCCATTAGTGGGTTCTTGTGTTACATTCGTGAGTACAATGTGCGGTGATGGCGAACAGGGCACGTCGTGCGTTGTGCGTCGTGCGTCATGCGGCTCTTGGGTCGCGACCCTTTACTTTTCTGTTTATGTCAGAAAAGTAGCAAACGAACAAGCCAATTGATGTTAATTGGGTGCTGAATCCTATCCACGTATAAATTTAAACAGTACTGAAGTTTATTCTCCCTTCATCAGTGTTCTTGAAGCACCCACACCCTTCCTAAAAACACAAAACTTGCCTCACGAAGGATTATGAGGGCAGCTGTGGTAAATACCACTTACAGAGTGGTCTTGCTATGAAGCACAGTTCCACCACCTATTATGTCTCAAGAAAATGAGACCTCCCACATATGATACCTAATTTTTCAACGTACCATTTATAATAATACTATCAAAATTATTTAAGAGTTTTAGTTCTATATACAGCACTCTAAATCTCTTTTTCAAATAAAAGTAGCCTAAGTTAAAAATCCCATATAAAACGATCAAGCCGTTTCAGAGATTATCATAAAAAGGGCAGACAATTTTTATAGTTTTTATTATATGTACTATATATACTCTCACTGACAAATCCTATTATTTGTATGTATATATTTTCTTTTAATTTCTAAAAAACAACCAAAGTCACCGAGATCGCAAGCGCCGCAGGATGTAACCATTAACATTACAAACACGCGACTCTTAAATTAAAATACATAAGAGCTACTTTGGTTCCGAGCGTTCGGAGCAATGAAAGAAAAAAATCAAAGCGGTAGTTAGCGACGTACTTTTTGCTCGCGCAATGAAATTTGATACGCTTTTAAGCGACGTTTCCTTCTTAGTTTGTATCGTGTTAACGATCGCGACGGAGCGCTCCTCGGGACGAGTTCAACGTACGGACACACGAATTTGTCAATATACCGATATACACCGATGTATACCGATATACACCGATATATACCGATGTACACGATAGGGCATTCGACGACACTCGAGTTCGAGTTGACAGGAACGCCTAGAATTCCAAATTAGTTTTATGAAGAAGTTGTTTGACACTTGTCATATCGGCTACGATTGTACGCATCCAAATATCGTATGCGATATTGCGCTACATATTATACTAGCTGCAGCCCGCGATATTGAGGACAGATTAGCGTACACAAACACACAGACAAACAGAAAAAATGATTTATAACTTGTTATTGTAAGACATAAGAATTTTTCCAACTTCCATTCCAACAAGCTTTAAATGGTCACTACTGTTCATGGACATCTACGTCTTACCTCAAACAAAACGAAGGCCCCGCTTGAAATTTTGTTCCGATACATTGGTACTCCTGAAGACTGCGATGAGCACCTCGCTTATAAACGTATCTAGTAACCTCGCCTCTCTAATAACAGCGTTAGGACGGATTACTAAGATGATTGTGATACCTCCTAGGCAGATAAGCATATCTTTTTTTTTATTTTGATATACATTTTTTTATTTTCGAACGACTTTATTTAGCGAGGAAATTCTTAATCGCTAATCGCTTATTAGTACGACAAGTCGTACGTAAACGTGATCTTTCTTCGACATCTTCGCAAGTCTCCGGCGGCTCGTGAGATATGACGCGGAGATAACGTGAACGAGACGTCGCATGATTGAATATATTGGTACTTGGAAAGAAACTCACTTTCAATAATAAGTAGGTAGGTATTACTCGCCCAAGTATATTTTTACGTACTCTGCTACTCGTGTGACTTGCTTTAACCTTATATTGTCTTGCTTATTTGATTTTAATGGTACCTTAACGGTGTCCACTCATAGATATCTTTTTACTACCGCACCACGTTTTTACTATCGTTTTATTATTGATAACATAAATAACAAAAATTACATTTCATTAGGTTTTAACAAATTTTATAGTTTTTAAATTAAACTGTGTAACGAATACTCACAATGAACGTTTTTCAATTGACGATTGGAATCAGTTGCGTGGTTCGTGGTCACGGCTACGACTCAGAAATCGTTATTTGTGTCCCTTTACGTAATAAAATGTATAACTTTCACGTTGATATTTCTTTAATATCAATAGTATTACAGTGTTAGGATTTCTACATTAATTAAAAAATCCGGGGAGCGTTCAGCCCTTCATGATGAAGTTTGAAAAAAGGGGTATCCTTTCAGACCCAAATGATCCCAATTTACAATTCCCGTTCCCCACGAAAACTGATAGTACCGTCTAATATGAGTAGGAGTATTGGAAGACCTCCTAACATCGTATCTTTTTACTGACTTTATTATTTTTTACAAATCCGTTTTTAATATAGCCATGTAATAACTTAAACATTTATTAAAAATATTATCAATGACTTATAACATACCTATTGGTAATCGAAAATATTAATGTGGTACTGCAAGTTAGTTATATTTAATATTTAGTTACTTACAGAATTCACCATCAACACAGTTCCACGTTTATTTCATACATCATAAAAGAGGATTCCCGCATGAACCACTAAAAGGGCGAAAAAATTGCGTTTTCATACTTCATTAATCGTAAAAAAATGCTTAAACGCAAGAAACATAGACGTGTCGTAGTAAAAAGCGGGCAGCGAGGCGCCGCCGCAACCGCGCCCCGCCGTAACGACACGTATCAAAGTGGATGCTTTTGTATTAAAATAATGGCCGAGGAAATGGTAACAGCAAACGTAACCCGATACATTTGGTAAATGGGCCCTAACTCCACCAAGTTTCAATAGCTTTCCGTGGAAACATATGGGATGAGGATTATGTAACGTTTTAGTATGAAGCGAGTACTCACGAATGATTATTGTTTTTGATTGTAATAAAAATTTGAAGGTGGGAGAACTATAGTTTGACCCAGGAAGTACCACCGCCGCCCTCATAATCCACCGTAAAGCATCACTTGTGTTTCGGTTGCAGAGGTGCGGTTGCCGGCTATACTTTGAAACGAGGCGACCATTTTAGTCTTCAGAAGTAGCAACGTATATACGTTCGAGCTCGGCTACGACTTCAGTCGTGGATGTCTATGGGCTGCGAATACTTAACATCAGGTGATTTGCATGCTTATTTGCTATTCTTCTCAAATAAAAAAATCTAAATTTGTGAGTACCCGGTATATAGTAAAATGTATAAATAACGCGATGATATTTGTTTGAAATCATAAATTATGTAACGTTTTAGTAACGTAGCTTTTGTAACAATATAAATGGGAACATTGAAACATATATACGAAACAATTTTTGATGACAACCTTATTCGTTTTAATCGCATGCTTAAGTATCACACCGATATACAAGAACTTAAGTATTTCTAATAATACGAGATACTAACTTAGCAACTACAATAAATTTGTTTATTCTCTCAACATCCCAAAAATTTCGCAATAAATCGCGCAATAACTTATTCAAATGTTTCCAACATATATTTCACTGGGGCACAAGACCATCTTCACAGCGCTAATCATAGAACAATAGCGGCAAAAAATCGCAGCGTTTATGACCTTTATTCGATGTCGTATGTGTTCACCCCTTATCGGCATCATTCTGCCTTGACGACGCGGTTATGTGACTCAAATGAGTTGTTTCTTTTATGATCGAGATGGTGTGGACGACAGATCTGCGGCGTGATACAGACGTCGGCCGCCTGTCTAGAGTCTAGTTATATAGCTGTATAGATTATACTTACGGGCTTACTCATATTTTATGTGCATATTAAAGTCATATTTTCATAGAAACTTACGTGCGATCGTGTAGACATGGCAAATAAGCAAAGAGTTAGTTAAGTTTACTTTGAGTTAATTTTGTTTCCAGTAACTTAAGTTGGAATACTATTTTCGTATTTACTATATCTGTAAAAAATAAGTACGCCGCCTTTTCCTCCTCGTCGACCTTTGGCTACAGGGAGCTCAAACCGATGAACTTTGTAACTTTGACATTCATCAAGTGTACGTAAATTCATTATAATGATATAAAATATTTGGACTTATATTTCGAATTTGAATTAAATATTTTTAGACATGCTACACAAGGCTTCTTGAACAAGGGAGCGTCAGTACAACGACACCAGACAATTTATTAAAAATGCATAATTTGAATTTTAGAGGCATATTTGTATATGTAATAGTTTAGACACACAGAATAAACACCCGTGCTAATTACACATATTTGCCCTCGTCGGGACTCTACCTTTATCTTAGTAGTGAGGATCACTATCCACTAAAGCAATCGAATACATAATTTATCAGTACTAAAAAGAAAATATAACCATTAAAAAATCTTTAGTCAGAATTGTGTATAATAACTTGAGTAACTATTAATAGCAGGCCGTGAATCAAAAACTATAAACAAAATAACGTATACAGTATCCATGTCAATTGTAAATCAAAATATCAATATATGACTAAACTTCAAAATCCTCTTTTGAATTGTTTGATTTACTTTACCCATATTAGCGTGTTCCATATATCGTACTATCAGATACCATTGTTGTATGTGTCAGTACTTTAAGGGGTTAATCTAATTACTATACGAGTTCAAATGAGACAACTCATATTTTTACCCGGTTGTAAATGGACATAATGGCTACTACCAAATATTGTATTTTAACACTTTAATGCTACCAGATTCACACCAATTTGTCATTTATCAGTATTTTGAAAAATACTTACGTCAGTATATATACTGTGTTACTACATAAAAATGTTTGTCAAGATATGTTATTGTTTAGTTTAGTCACCTAACTAATCCCGAATTGTGGTCACGCGGACTTTTTTCTATATTATCTTTTTCATGGACCTTTAACCATCTTGATGTAGAAATTTCTCTGACATTTCATTAACGAAAGTTAGTACTTAAGCATTGTAATCACTACGATGTTTAATGACTAAATAGCTGTCTGTTTTTTCAGTATAATTACAAAAGCTACAATATATACGGTATTGTATATTACACTCCTGCCTGGAAACAATAGCCTCGTATAAACCCGATGAGATTCAGAAGGACGGCTCGTATGTTTGTTTCATAGCAGTATACATACTTGTACGTGTGAACGAACTTAACGAATAGACTCTAAACAGATAATAATTTTACATAAGATATACTTATTAACTCTATTGTTTTATATATTTTTTTTTATATGAGAAGAGTAGCAAAGAAGCGTGCAAACCACCTGATGTTAAGTAGCTGCAGCCCGTAGACATCCACGTATAAACTCAGACACGACCGAAATCCTATCTGAGCTCGAACGTTGATGCGTTGCTACTCCTGAGGACTAAGATGTTCGCCTCG
>DWON01002236.1:0-21290 GCA_018251015.1 Phocides pigmalion okeechobee
GAGTAGGAACGCATCCGCGTCCATCCTTAAATAGAACTTCTGTTCTATTTGAGATTGGACGTGGTTGTCCATGGCAGCGACTACTTAACATCAGGTGGCCTGCATGCCGGTTTCTTATTCTTTCACAATAAAAAAAAACTACACTTTTATTAATGAAAAGTAAACTAAAAGATAAATAACTAATAAATGAAAATTAGTCTAAGATATACATATACAAGTCAAATATGCCGTCCAAAACTCCTATTTATTTATATAATATACAAAAACAAAGATGGACATTATAACTGTAACAGTCATTACCATTACACAACGTATTGTCAGCTCCGATACTGTTCGTTACCTGTTCATTTATACGTTTTTTATTTGATTTTCAATCAGTCATAACATCGGAAGTAGGTTAGCGTTGCGCAATCTAGACATTGTTTGTATTATTTAATAGCATAAATTAAAGTCAACAATAGATTACACGGAAACGGTTGGTAGAACTATTTTGCGACCGGGGAGGTACTACTGCTGCCGTCACAATCCGCGGTAAAGCAGTTGTTGCACTCTATACGTTTCTAGGATTGTCTGAAATACCGTGATAAGTATTGACAATATTTTAAGACTAAAAGATTTATTTTATCAGATGGAATTGAATTAAATCATTTTAGTTATTCGATTATACGAATTCAGTCAGGAATATAAAAAAATATTTATTTATTTATTAAGAATATTTTATTATTTAAATTTTAATTACTGAGTTTTAATTATAGGTTTGTGTTCTTATGTGAACTTATCTTTTGTTTTTCTATCAATCGTTGCATTATTTTAATATACATACATTTTAGATTAGTTACAAAAATTAAATCTTAAAATTAAGTACAATGAAAGCTTAACCTAAACAATGTACAGGAAATCCGTGCCCATGCGACGTGCCAACTCTAGCCGCATTCCTGAGCTTAATAGCAATCGCGATTCTCTGCGCGAGATATGAATCAGTACTCTTGTCACCAGCGTCGATCAAACGTGGGACTAATTGTTTAAAAATTTTTTGGAACTCGTATGTACTGATGTAATAAAAAATACGGATGACGTCACACACAACTCAACAGTGCATGAAATGCAATCTTACTTTTCATGTACCTACTTACGTTAGACGATAATATATAAATCAAATATAGTTAGTTTTGTAATTTAAAAAATTACGAAATCAAGCTTGAAGTCTTCAAACTGTTTGCCAATAAGATAGGATAGGCAATAACTTATGTTATTTTTTAACCTCATAAAAGACTTTAGTATCCATGTAGCAACGTTCCTTCGACCTCATGTAGGATACAATAGGATATAGATAGCTTCTACGCATAAGGTCGGAACACAGTTCTTGAGTAAACTTGTATTATTAGACCCGATTTGTTTAATAGGATTCTAATGATACAATTTACTCAAAAATTGTGTTCCGAGCTTATGCGTAGGAGCCATCTATATTCATGGGCTACAGCGTCTACTAAACATCGGGTGGCCTGCATCCTCATCCCTTCTCTAAATATTATAAAACAAAATCCCCCATCGCGTCTGTCTGTCTGTCTGTTCGTTATAAACACAAAAAGGCGCGAATGTTTCTCAGTTTTCAACAACAGGTAGAGTGATTCCTGAGGAAGGTTTTGGTGCATAATAAGTTAAGTTTTCTTTTTGTAAATTAGACGAGAAATGAAATAGTTACATTCAATATAGTAATTTTGCAAGTAGATAATGACTGGATGCGCGAATTAAAGAAAAATAATGTAAGTAAATATATTCTATTACCCGAGTAAAGCTGGGCCGGGTCGCTAGTTTGGTATAATTCTGGCATATAAAACAATATAGTTTTAAAGGTGGTAAAGCCGTTAGAGCTCGCCCGGGGCGGTACCACAGCCACGCCATAACCCGCCGTAAAGCGACATGTTCTTCATGTATTTGTGTTTCGGTTGGGGAGGTGTGGTTGCCGGATACACATTATTGGAGGCGACCATCTTAGTCCTCAAGCGTTGGAACGCATCCGCGTCCATCCTTAAATAGAACTTCTGTTCTATTTCAGATTGGACGTGGTTGTCCATGGGCTGCAGTGATCACTTACCATCAAGTGGCCTACATGCCAGATCGAGCGTAAAATCGTAGGGCAATCTGGCAAAGGGTACATTGAATCTGTTACGTGACATTGGTTACATTACGTAGTACGATGCAAGCGGTGACGTAACCGTGGCCTCCTTTACTTGGATTTATTTGATTATTTGTGCACGTGAAAAGTTTGCACTTTATGTACAGAATATATATTGTTTTATTTTAAGGGAGAAGAGTAGCAAACGAGCATGCAAACCACCTGATGTTAAGTAGACATCCACATACAATCACAAACAAGACTGAAGACCTATCTGAGCTCGAACGTAGATGGGTAGCTACTCCTGAGGACATAATGGTTGCTTCGCTTCAAAGTGTAGCCAGCAACCGCACCTCTCTAAGCGAAACAACGGCGAACGATGAGAGCGACGGTGGTACCTCCCCGGTCGAACTATAGTTCTCCCACCTTTAAAATCCATCCTTTATTGTCCTGCTACGTATGAGACTTCTCTCAGAATGATTAGATTTAGACTACGGTTCACCGTGCAGGTTATGTGTGGTTTGATAGACTTAAAAATCCTTGTATTACATTACATTACTACATAGCGACCCGGCCCAGCATCGCTCAGCTCATAGAGTTTATATTCACTTACATTATTTTTCTTCCATACATGTAGTCAGTCATTATCTAGTTGCAAAATCTAGCCATTAAAAATCTATTTCGAACAACGGTTGACTTACTATATTGAATTCACTATTTAATTTTTCGCCCAATTAAAAAAAACTTAACTTATTATGCACCAAAACCTTCCTCATTAATCACTCTACTTGTTGTTGAAAACTATGAGAAAATCCGTCCAGTACTTTTTGAGTTTATCTCAAACAAACAGACAGACGCGACGGGGACTTTGTTTTACAATATTTAGAAATTTAACTTAATCAAGAATTCTCAAATATACAAATATTCTCACGAAGTTTTCCTTAACAAAATTCCTTCCAACAATATTTGTTTCTAAAAGAAATATAAAGCTTGACGTCAATGAACTCTCTATAAAGTTAACTTTAATTAAGAATTCCGTAACATAATATCTACTTGTATTTATATAGCATTTGTTTTTATAATGTGTATTTAATTAATATAAGTTTACTTACTGTTCCAACTAACAATATTTTTGTTACAGGTACGTTACTGTTGGATAACTTTAGTTTATGTAAGTCCTATTAAGAAATCATTATTGTTTCAGGAAATACCTATCTTTTATGTGAGAAGAGTAGCAAACGATCGTGCACACTACCTGATGTTAAGTAGTCGCAGCCCATAGACATCCACGTACAACCACAAACGACTGAAATCCTATCTTAAGTCGAATGTAGGCACGTTGTTACTCCTGAGGACTAAGGTGGTCGCCTTACCTCAAAGTTTAGCTGGACACCGCACTTCTCCAATCGTAACAAAGGAAATGCTTTATGGCGAATTATGTGGACGGTGGTGGTATCTCCCCGGTTGAACTATAATTCTCCCACCTTTAAAACTGAACTTATTATGAAAAATTTACGAACTTTAATATAGGTACTTGAGTTGGAGCCTCATATAGGTAACAATTTTAAATAATAACATTCACTAAAAACAAGGCAACACTTATTAACTCCAGTTCTTTCCATCATCTTAAATCTAAAGCTATCGTGTGTAAAGACCGTTTTCATTTTACATAGTCCGTATATTTACTAAACATACTAGATTATTATCTATTCCTTGTTATAAGAAGATAGGATGATCCTTTAAATTTCATGATTCTATCAAGAGTTAATTTATTTCGGATTACCAAATCTCTAAATAAGCTCGAAATAGAAGATGGCAGTAAAATAACATGGTAAAAAGGTCCCTGATAACTATCAATCAATAAATTCGCCTTGAAAAATTAATAGCAAACGAGTAAGATAAAAGTGATTAAATCGAGCGAGTTAATTTACGATCAAACTATCTTTGATAGTCGGGTATTAGGGAAACATAAACAAACTGACTGAATACAGTTACAAATTGTTGATAGAAAACCTTAAATTTTAACACAGATGTTATCCTATTTTATATAGAACTTGTGTGGCCGCGATTAATGTCGCGCAAAATTTAATTTTGCAATTAATTAATAATACTGTATTTTTACCCCTTATGTTTCGTACATGTGTGTGTGACACAATTCTATAAAAATAATTCGTCTTATATTTTATCCCCTTAGGGGTGCAATTATTTAAACTATTTTCTGAGTGCTTATGTTATAAATAAAATATCTGTATTTATAAATAATCTTTTTACACTTATAAATAATTAATCTTAACTTATAAAGAATCTATTTGCACTTGCAACAAATCTTTCTATATTTTTTTTAGGATTCTAGGTTAAATAATTTCCGTTGTCCGATGTTAACTAGATCTATCTCCAAGTTTACTCTTTAATTTATATAAATTAGTAACTGTCAGTCACTTGACTCTTTAATTTATATAAATTAGTAACAGATGTCCATGGACGGTAGCGAAGGGTTAACATCAGGTGGGCTGGATGCTCATTTGCTGCCTCAATTTACATTAAGTTTAGGTAGGCTTGTTCAGGTTAGGCATTTACTATAATTAGTTTTAAGGTATTCCCTGTTACATTCGTAATCATAAAACAAAATATTTATTTTGAAACACAAGACTAGATTTCGTCAAAGCACAATATTTTTTTAATTCACGACGCAAATAGAGAAGTATTTTAAATTAAACGTAACAGTTTAACGGTTCAACCGATTTTGATTTTGTTTCATCGATAACGTTATAGACATGATTAAAGAGAATTATTACAGTTGTTTGATCATTAACTCTTTTTTTTAGTTGTTAAAGGGAATAGGTAAGAGTATTGAGGATAAATTGGCGTAGAATTTCACGCTACAGGATATTTAGGCATAAGTTTTATTTTTATTTTTTTTAAATAGATTGTGTATATAATTAATGATAACTTATGAGTATAGAAAGCGGCAAGCATGTGTAAGTATGTGTAATCATACTATAGTTCATATCTGATTTAAAGAAGGAAAAAATCAGTTGCATAATTTTTCATTACGTATTTATTACCGCGAAACCTAAAGAAGTAACAAAATTTTAATTTTGTCAGAAACTACGACGCACAAAAAGCATTACAACATCTTGAACAAAAAATATAATCTCTAAAAGTTGCATGCATACAAATTGTAGTAGTCGAAACATTAACACTTTGATTCGTCCGATTTGTTGATTCGTCCGTTTCGGGACGAGGAAACGTAAACATCCGTTTAGCCACCGTTAGACGTTGTTTTAACAAAGCGACGAGTGCTACGGAGTAACAACATAAGCATCTTCATCAACAAGTTAATGTCTCATAGCTGGGTACAATTAATTTGTAAGGTGGTAGAGTCATTAAAGCTCGCCCGGGGCGGTACCACCGCCACCCTCATAACTCACCGTAAAGCAACATGTTCTTCATGTATTGTGTTTCGGTTGGGGAGGTGTGGTTGCCGGATACACATTATTGGAGGCGACCATCTTAGTCCTCAAGTGTAAGAACGCAACCGCGTCCATCCTTAAATAGAACTTCTGTTGTATTTGAGATTGGACGTGGTTGTCCATGGGCTGCCGTGACTACTTAACATCACGTAGCCTGCGTGCCCGTTTCTTACTCTTTCATTATAAAAAAAATCTAAAGAGAAGGGTAAGACCACGACGTTGGCTTAGTGCATATTAGTAAACTTCACTCCTTTAGGAACTTTATAAGGAACTTTTGCAAAACGATAGAACAGTTCAACCAGCGGGATACCTCCATCGCCCTCATAATTCGGCGTAAAGTTATTCTTGTGTTTTAGTTAAAGAGATGCGGTAGTTCGCTACTTTTGTAAGCGAAGCAATCATCTCAGTCCTTAGGAGTAGCTACACCAAGGCACCACGGCAGGCAGAGCTTTCGTCTTGTTTAAGACGGAAGGTACATGTCCATGGGCTTTATAAACTTCGATCCTGAACGCTCGTTTGCAACTTTTCCAAAATTAAAATAAATATTCATCCTCAGACAAACATACAGACAAAATGGGATCCAAATGTTCAAATACAACACGTTAACAAAATATATTGTTAACATAATTAATAAGGCAGATAAAGTCGCGGGTATCAACCAGTATTTACATAGTATAAAACAATTGTGTTTACTATCAGCATTTAATGAAGTCTTAATTAATTTCAAATACGCACACCACTTCAAGAAATCAGAGATACATATTGAAGATTCGAACTCCATTCCTCCTGTTTAGAAGTCCGAATGGGGATATAACGTTATAACTACGTTAATCTACTTAGTTTCTATACCTATAAATGTTTATAAATAAGTAAAAGTATGTATTTAACATTTTATTTTAATGTTCTGTTTATTTGTTTTTCTTTTTTTTTCTGCTCGAACTCATTTATTTTGCTCCATGACACTAACCAATCATTATTATGGATTAGTTATAAGTGGAAACTTCCCTGAAATATCCCCTATTTGTTTGTACTTCTTTATAAATATATATTCTTTATAAATGTTGTATTTATGTTTCCCAAATAAATATAAATAAATAAACTTAGAAGGTTATCAATGCTCAACATAAGCAAGAGGTAGTTGAATACCATTTGAAAGGAGGAGAGAAGGAGTTGAGCTAAACTTAAAACATTTCACGCAGAATCCAAAAAATCGCCAAAATCGAAAATAGGTGTGACGTAACAGAAATCAAATCACAATGCTCTACATTTAAAACAGACGATAATCACATTAGACCTACAAACACAGTTTTACTTACATAATATTATTGCGCTAATTAGCAGCTCTTGTATTAAGTAATTAGAATAATTGGTCATGTATTACACACTAGGGTTGTACCAGCGATTCTTGTAACAAAGACATAATTTCCTAATATATACCGTACGTGATTTCGGATAATTTATTGTTAACGAATGTAACAGAAATATACTTTGGTCACGTTTTAAAAACAAACGTAACAATAAAATAATTACAACTAGAAATTTTGTTACGATATAGGTAATAATGTTGAGGCAATATTTTTGGGTTTAATTGCAATCTTAAACAGATAAATTCACAGGTTCTCATGTTTTCGTCGTGGACTATTTGCTTTTTACAGCTGGCAGAGCTGGTAATTACATATCTATTTAGAAGTAATATTAATATAAGATATACATTATTATATTATAAGCGAAAACCTTAAAACTAATTATAAAAAAGTCTAAACTAAACAATAATCTAGTAGTGGATGGGAGTAGTGTGTTACCATGTAAGTTAAATTATTTAGGAAATATTTAAGCGAGGTCATTAATTTTCAAAACGCATGCGAATTCCAAAATTGATAATCTACCTTATAAGCCGTAACTACTTTATGTTTACGGTATACACGTATTTTATTTTGATTACGGAATTGTCTAGTTCAGCGTTTGGCAAGCTCCCTATTAACTTACTTACTTACTTACTCTGGCTCTCATAAATTAGATCAGGAGGCTAAACTAAAGCTTATTACTCTAGACCCAAGATGCGCCGACAATTCACTAAAATATTGTATCTTTAGCATCTGTGTATCTTCTACGAATACAGACGTAATGTCCGCCCTCACTCTTGTCGCGCTGACAATAACACAGCATTTTTATTCGCCCGTAATCCATACAGATTTGTACGTAGAACACAGGTGTACAACCCGCAAGCGCGTTGTGCTGCGCAATACGTTGTACACTGCAAGGAAAGGGTTAAAACTTATTATTCTAGTTAAATACGCAAAGTATGTTTATCGTTACGATTTTCCCATGTGACTGCACCAGTTCGATTCCGTAATGATTGTCGACATTAGTAGAACAATGTCAGGTGAACTGTACCCAGCAAGTCGTTTTTATAGTGAGCAAATAATGAATTTACCCACGAATACTGCAGAGTGATAAGAGTTGCAACACCATGATAAACAAATCTGGTTGCGAATTAGAATTTTGTAAGTGCTCTGAATAATTAATTTATTGGGGAAAGGTAAAATTGAACTAAAGGGTTGCCACATAAAACTAGTTACATTAATTTGAAACTAGGTGCTGCCTCCGACTTCGTTTTCGTGGGATAAAATTCTTGGGAATTTCCAGGATTTCTAACAGTAAATAGTTGCCATGTTGCCACACCTGTAATATTTAAATTGACATAAATTTTATTCATTAACCACATGAAATGAAACAAACACTAAATGTTATGTAAGGCTTACTGCAATACATTAGTGCAACCACACTGAAATCGGTTTAGCCTTTTCTGAGATTAGCGTATAAACAAGAAAAAAATCTAACAGTTATTGTTTTACGTTCTATTGAATGAACAAAAACCCCTAATATTAGTTTATATCTTCCAACTAACTACAGACAGCAATTTTTTTTTTTATTAAAAGAGTAAGAAACGGGCATGCAGGCTACCTGATGTTAAGTGGTCACTGCAGCCCATGGACAACCACGTCTAATCTCAAATAGAACAGAAGTTCTATTTAAGGTTTATGCATAAAGTATTGCATAAACCTGCGGGTTTGCTCGCGTAACACACACTTAGACGCCATCTATGTATGTACTGTGTAGTAATTTATAACAAAAAACATATTGAAGTACGAAACGCAATATACACGAGCTATATAGTGCTTTTCACCGTAAAGCCAGTATTAATTTTGATTTTTAAGGTTTAAGCCACGCATGAACAAGGCAAGTAATTCAAAACTCCCGGAAGCCATTTCTAGGATTAGTAAGGATGATACAAGTATAGGGTTCAGGGTGGTTTTCAATAGATTAAATGATGCAAATTAAGAAAGATTAAGTGAGAATAGGATTGTTTTTTAGAACTATGGCATAGAAACAAAACTCATTACATGACTCAGTTGGAATACATTGTATTTGGACTTTCCCTGTAATTATGATGACATTGAGCTGGTGTTTGGAGTATCAACCAGGGTGGTGCTACTTGTTTTTTGGTTGGAGAGGTGCAGTTGCCGGCTACAATTTTAAGCGAAGCGACCAACTTAGTCCTCAGAAGTAGCAACTACTTTCGAGCTCTGAAAGGATTTCAGTCGTGTTTTTGGTTGTGCGTGTATGTTTATGGGCTACAATTACTTAACATCAGGTGGTTTGCATGCTACTCTTCTCACATAAAAATATGCAGCACTTCCCGAATTGTGGGAGGAAACCCAAATCCAGAAATAGGAAAAAGAAAGCATTGCAGTAACGTTCAACATGGCAACTGGTAGAACTATAGTTCGACCACCGTCGTCTTGATAATAAAGCATATTTTTTTGCAATTACATTTTAAGTACCATCAAAAAAGAAGCGATTTGTTTTTGTATTGATTTGTGTATTAGTTGGTGAAGTTTGGTCAGTTATACTTTGAACCGAGGCGCCCATCTTAGTGCTCGGGAGTAGCAACGCATTATGTACTATGTCAGATAGGATTACAATCCTGTTTGTCGCTATATGTTAATATACATGAGCTTCGTTTACTAATATCACGTAGCCCGTATGTTCGTTTGCCGCTCTACTCACATAAAATCCGTATCATCTAATAATAGAGCCTTATGCATAATCTCATGCTTACACTTCGCGACATAATCAATACGTAGGCATAGAACAGGTGTTATGTTTAGTATTCCGAGCACGGTTTTCTATTCATACTAAAATATATTTCCTACTCTACTAGTGACGTGGTCGGTGAGTAATGCAGTGGTATTGGCGTTATTACTATACATTTTTTATATGATAAGAGTAGCAAACGAGCATGCAAAGCACCTGATGGTAACTAGTCGCAGCCCATAGACATCCATGTACAATTAGAAATATGACTAAAATCCTATCGGAACTCGAACATAGTGGCATTGCTACTCCTGAGGATTAAGATGGTCGCTTCGCTTCAAAGTGTAGCCGGCGACCGCACCTCCAACTGAAGCACAAGTAATGCTTTACGGCGGATTATGAGGATCATTACAAGCCTACGAATTCGTTCATGTAAGCTTAAATTTTTGGGTTTTCCAGATTTTCTAACAGCAACAAAATTCTCATGTATTCACACACGTAACTTTTAAATCGAAATTATTTTTTTTTTATATACAGATCAATTGAAAGAAAATGAGGACTACGTTTTAAGTTAACCTTACTTCAATACATAACTGAGAACCGCATTAATATCGGTTAAGCCGTGTCTGAGATAAGCGGGCACAACTTTACTTTTTGTTTCCCGAATTTCAAGCAGATTTTTGCAACCTAGAAACACTTGCTTATAGACAATTTTAATAAAGACTTATTTTCTATCGGTGATACATTTTGCGTCTCGACGGGCAAGCCGAATTTTTCTAACCTGGCAACACATATTTAAACCGAACGAGATCGATTACATCGTGTTCTGTCCTTTCACTAACACGTTGCCCAACCAACCGAGGGCATTATTAACAGTCACAGTCTATGGCCTAATACCCAACTAGCGATAATTAATTTTATTTACTATCTATGTTTATTTTTATTATTTTTAAAGTCCCGTGCTAAAAAAACTTATCTTATATAGATTTATTTTGGAATCCATCCGTCTCTCTTGATCGAGATCGGTAAAGCGTTGAATGCAAAAGAGGGAACCCACGAGGCCCGAATAAACCCTACCAATCTCCTTCCCCGCGAGAGCTATTAGAAACTGTAGGGTATGAGTATCAAATAGGTGTGACGTCCCCGTTTTTCGTTCGTTCGTCGTTTGCGATTTTAAAAGGACTAATTTATACTATAGCTAATTCAGATAAGTGAGTAATAAAATAAATACTTACTATAAAATGTCACAAATAAATTGTTTACAGACAAATACATTCAGATTTTTATAGTATTTTTAATGTATAGTGGTTCATAGAACACATCTATCTGTCTTCTAAATTTCGGCTAATGGTACCAACTCGGACATAAACGGACATAACAAATGTATTAATAAGATTAATTTTCACAGCAACTTTGCTTGATGTATGCGAGTGAACGTGAGCAGGAATACTTATTTAAAACACACAATTAAAAAAAAACGAATTGAAGGATATTGTGTCTGTTTATCACTCTAGTTAATAAAAAAAACTAATGGAAAATATATAAAAAAGGAGAAAAATATGTAGTCCTAAAGATCCTTATAAATACAATACTCAATTCTAATTGTAAGAGAATAATTAAATTTAAAAACCGATTTTCCAAATGGATTAACAAATGACGGAATCATGCGGCAGGAAACATAACACCAACGAATTTTAAACCTCCTTCTATGAGTCGGTTAAAAAGTCACGCTTGTCACGACACTACGCTTAGCTGTGCGTATACGCTTCGATATCGTGACGTCGTGACGATATTTATATTTTGTATTTGCACTGTGGGTATGAAAATTGTTTTATTGGGATGTAATCGAGTTATTAACCTTGAATTTATGAGAATGTATAGTTTTTTTGACCGGTTCATTGAATCAACACATTACAGAGTGTAATGAATTTCAAGAACCATTTTCTTAAAGGGTTTGATCGACTGATGATATTTTGTACAGTTAACTTAACTGTAGTCAGATCCAATAGGTTTTAAAGTTTCATTTCTTTTTTTGGTTTCCCTCTGATTAAAGATACAAAACCTCTCAATTTTGTTGTTGAATACTTTTTCCGCTTGTAGTTTAGGGAAGAGAACGAGCTCGGAGGTCATTTGAGGACTAAATTGGTTGCGTCGGTTTTAAGTGCAGGTAAGCGCACCCCTCCAAACGAAACTCAACTTTTTTTTATAAGCGACTGTGCGGCAAATTTACGGTGGATTATGAGGGATTTTATATGACGTTTAGTAGTCACTGTTGCCGATGGACATCAATATACAACTATATGTATGACTAACTTCAGCTATATGAAGTCGCATGTAGATATTTTGCTACTTCTTGTATGTAGATGGTCACACTTTAAGTGTCACCGGCAACCCCCAAACAAAAAAACGGGGAGTTGCTTCACGGCAGATTACCAGACCAGCGAAGGTACTTTCCCGACGGAACTATAGTTGTACCACTTATAAATGTGGTTTTAGTACACTACAATATAGATATTTTACAATTCGTAGCAGCTTTACTTTTACACAATGCAAATTAACACACATATATAGATTAGCAAGCAGCCAAACGCGGGATTTAAGTGTCTTTAACATGCCTAGCAATACAAGATACGACGGAATCTACAAGCTATCTTATCATTGTCTCGTCAATGTCACTCTTCTATCTCCTATTGGATTGAAACGAAGATTTTATTGTGGCGTGCATATGCAAATGCCAACGCAGCATGCTAATGCAAAGATTCAGGCATCTCAAGTTCATACGTATACTTCTATGTTTGTCTTTTATCCATTTTTTCTATTTATAGTATTGATAGCCGACAGATCAGACGTGTTTGCAACTCTTAAAGTCATAAATGATTAATTTTAAAAACAAACAAACATGAATTGGACAAATAAATCATTTGCGTGCAAAGAATTCCGACCTAGGACCTCTCGCGTGAAATATTGATAAAATTTTCAGCAGTTCACTGCTGGAAAATTAAGTACTAAACTATCGCCACTTAAAATAAGAGGACTATCAGAATAACAATTGTCAAATAAATACCCTAACACATATAAGAAAGGATGCCAAATCAATTAGGTCTATTTAGAAGATATTATCAAACTGTGACACTTGACAGCGCTGCAATTAATCAATACTATTAATTTATCATTTTCATTTATCAGCAACACTAATTGAATGTATAATAAAGTATGATTATCAATTGTAATTACAATCAAAGATAATTGACCTCCTTAGGCTTGTCCTGGTTATGATAGTACGTGGCGAATCTTCGTTTTTCTTCCAAATATATCGTGACTTATTGATTTAATTACAAGGCTTGATTGATATGTATTAGATTTAAACTTAGAACTCCGTGGAAGAGTCACTTCTATATATATTTCACCCATTTAAAACGACAGTGTGACACCTGAAAAACATAGGTTTTCCACGAGATGATTTTTAAACTGGATCAATGCTAACTTTTTAAAAATAGCACATAAGTCTGTTAAAGCTTGTCTTAGGTCAACTAATAATGCCGCAATTCTTTAACAGAAACTGAAAACTGTAGGTATACCTCGAAATGACTCACTGTCTTTGCAAATATACGATTTTATATATAGAACAGAACTTCCAAATTCTCCCATCTTCTGTTTATTGGTGTGTCAATTCGACCAATACGCACTGCTAATTCGGTGTACTATAGCCTAATCCTTTTTTTACTGAGTTCCACGCTCAACAGGAAAGTGATGATTTGAAGGTACTTGGCGGTAGCAGGCTATTTAGTATTCAACTGCACTCTTTAAAATATTTTAAATAGAAAAAATATATCAATTGCGCATTGTTTGAAAATAAAATAAGAAGACGATTTCCTCTCAACGCTAAATGGTTTGTTAAACAAATAACATTTCCTCGAGTTAGAGGTTAGGTTATTTAACGAATTCTAGGAAAGGAAGTCACGCATAGATAACCTTGATCTCTGCAAGCTTGTCGTGTTTTCGTTGCGTCATTCAGACGAGCATTATTTACTAGTCGTTTGTGTAGTGTTGGTACGGTAACCATAACTCTATCTGGATGGAACTGTACCGGACAATGTCTCAACCTCCACTTGAGTCGACTCGGTGTCGTTTGAAAAAAATAATAATAAAAGAGGAAATATGAAGATGGAGAAAAAGAAAAGAGAAAGAAAGAAGAAGACTGAGAAAATTTGTAAATGAAATATTAAAAAAGAAACTGAGATAGAGAGGGTATAGAGAATGACAAAAGAGAGAATAATAGATTAAGTGATTTCTACACACATAAAACAAGATAGTATGGTAAGGTAAGCTTTAGCTAATAACACTTTATCTGGATGGAAATGTGCTGGACAATGTCTCAATATTTCCACTTGAGCCGACTTGATGTTTAAGAGAGAGATAATATAATAGAAGAAGAAATAAAAAGATAGAGAAAAATAAAAGAGAAACAGAGGGTGAACGAAAGAGAAGATAAAAGAAAGAGGTAATATGAAGATAATAAGAAATTTTACATATGTATATACTATTATAATTATATTAATCTTTAATAAACATGGAAACCTGTTTTCTTGTGACATTAATACAATAGTAGAAAACCAATTTATAATGCGGGGTACGTCTTATAATAAAAAGGTGTTGTTTATGCCGATAGAACCGAGACTACCTACATTTCAATATTATATCAATTCTCTATCAGTTTCACACAAATTGTATATTTTTAATGGACGGTAAACTAACTTTATCACGGAAGTAATGTGAAGTGTAATTATAAACTGTCAACTTATTTCTTAATTAAACTTACAAGTAACTATTTTTATAAACCAAATTCCAAAAGAAGGATAGGTTACACGTTTGCCTTGTATTTTGCTTTTAACATGCATTTTTTGTACATCGATTACTTCTCGACTACTTCGATAATTATGGGCCTATTTGTGTTTTTTGCTTAAAAATGTATAGTCACAAGGCCTCACTTAATGTAGTGATGATCTGATGATAGAGTCATAGTGGAACGTTTATAAATAGTAATAAAATAACCGAGATTGAGTATTTGCTTCTGCTTCTTTACAAGGAAAAAAGCATTTGTATGTTTAATACTTTTGAAGGCGGGAGAACTATGGTTCGACCGGAAAAGTACCACCGCCTGCCTCATAATCCACCGTAAAGCATTACTTGTGTTTCGGTTGGGGAGGTGCGGTTGCCGGCCACACTTTGAAGCGAGGCGACCATCTTAGTTCTCAGGAGTAGCAACGTCGCTCGAGCTCAGATTTCAGTCATTTTTGAAGTTGGACGTGGATACCTATGGGCTGCGACTACTTAACATCAGGTGGTTTGCATGCTCGTTTGCTACTCTTCTCGCATAAAAAAATACTGATTTTACATTGTTACTTTAACATTCATCAAGTTTTTGTAAAGTAATATTTCCTACCAAGCCTTTTCTTTGTCACTTCTGCTTTAAAAAATTTAAGTCCATAATTTTTTGTATTAAGATAATTTTGACCTATTAAAAATATCCATTTTTTTACGAATGTTACCAAATTATATTTTTTAATTTTTTTCATTCAGTTTTTTTTTTATTTCTAATATTAAAGCTCATTTCGTTTTTAATTGTCGGTACTAACGTTTAAGTATCGGTAATTGTTGGTCAACAACAAAACGAAACACCTTACGAGTCGGTGGTGGTTTACTGACGTTTAAAAAGAGTTCTGTAAAGAATTTAAATAAAAATATTTTGAATTTGATTTTATATATTCTTTCAATGCTCGATTCGATACTCCATATCTGTCGATCGAGGCGTGAGGACCACCATTTTCCTGTTAGTCCTTTCCTGTAAGTCCATTTATTTGCGCAACTCTTTCCCAATCAAATCATAATTAACGCATTTGATCGTCGCTGAGTTCATAACCCAACTAATTATTAAGACAATTACGATTGATGTTCATATATCACACACTACACGAGTGATTCATCTAGATTGCAATGCAAAGCAAATTTCGAATAGGTCTTATAATCTACTTTCTTACCATTTTCCATTATATGTATATACAATACAGAAAATCGTAACATATTACAATTTGTGCTTAACCCACCGCGTCTGTCTGTATGTTTGTTTTTATGATTATGAAGTTTGGAGAACTATAGTTCGACCGGGAGGGTACCACAGCCGCTCCAATAATCCGCCGTAAAGCATTACTTGTGTTTAGGTTGCACTGTCGTACTTGTGGTTGTACGTGTCTATAAGCTGCGACTATTTAACTTCAGGTGGTTTGCATGCTCGTTTGCTGCTCTACTCACATAAAAAAGTAAAAAAACCAAACAGATTACCATGTGGTTTTCACCAATAGGCTTGTCTATGACTTATCCTTTTTTATTATCCTTTTGTATGATTTATTCTTCTTTTCTATGGTTTCCACTTTGTTATTATTCTTGTTTATGGTTTTTTTTTCTCCCACGTTGACGAGTATTCTTTCGTCAATTAACGTCTATGTACAATTATGTAATAACCAAAACGAACTACGAAATTGCGCTTCCATAGGGCTGGCTTGTCCGAATTTTTATCAGAAAATTTTCTGTTACAAGTCACTTAGGCTATGCAACTTAGTTTTCAGGTGTAGCAAAACAATGACAAGTGGTAAAACTATATAGAGTATAGTTATAGTATAGTTCAACCACAAAACAAGAACACATGAGGCCTGAGCCAGCTCTCTTTTTGTATTTTTAGGCATCTGCTAAGAAGGATCAACAAAATATCTAAATTGAAATATGGATCGTTCACAAAATTTCAATAATTTGTTATAAATGAGATTTAAATACATTTTAATAATAACAACAAGGTACTCTATTCGGTGTACAAATTGATAATTATTACTTTTATACGGGGCCCCAAATTTTTGTGAGCTTAGAACCCCGTCGTTCCCTATAACCTCTGCAAATGACTGAGTAGACAACCCTACCCAAATTACAGTCGTTTAGCAACCAATTGAGTCAAGCATTAAAGATCAGGTCCGGAGTCAAGGTCGCAGCCATCATGCCTCACTTTACATCCATCATCAAAACTACAAGGCCAGTACATTAAAATAACAATCGTATCTACACGCACATCAAAACAAAAATAACACTTACGATGACGTTTCTTATACGGACTTTTTACAAATAAAATTTACGAGTTTGGTAAAGACATTTTTTCTCAAAAGGAGAGTAATGTTTTTTCAGTTCACATACATATACAAAGAGTAAGGTGACTGACTAACATATCAACGCACAACTGAATCTGGAAAATCCTGATTTTTTGCTTTATTATGCATTAGTTTAAAAAACATTTGATATTTTGCAAACAGCTTTACAAATTTTCGTGAGACATAGCTGCGATAGACTGCAATGAAACCTTTTAATAAAACAAAAACACATCCAAATTGGTCCATCCATTTGAATGTCATAACGTGCATGTGTATCTGTCATAGACATATGCCGCATATAACTTCCCTCTATTTACGAGTACGTCGGGGATTCAAAAGTATTAACTGTAATTATTGTATGTTTTTTGCATTAACTTGATGTTCTTAAAGTCCGAATTATAGCTTAGATGCTATGTTAGTTTATAACAGATATAAACTTTAGCTATTGGAAAATACTACATGCTACTTTAATTTTTACATTTAATATTTTTGATGATTTCGCAGTTCTAATATAATATAGCGTGATAATACACAGTCTATAACGAGACTAGACGTACCTACTGGCATTATATGTATATAAACTCGAGGTACATTAAGTATTCCTCGGATTAAAGAAACACAAACAAACACAACATTTCACTGTTATATAATAGTAACTATTACGAAATATTTTTATAAAGAGCCACTCAAAATATTAATCCATATAATTAAAATAATAAAAATTAAATAATTAATATAATTGAAATATTAGCCTTATATAAATGTAATAAATGAAAAAAAAAACATTCCGTTGAATTGATATCGTTTGATCATTTTTAAAGTCGCCTTAAAACTATTGCCAATTCCATAGACGGAGTAAAGGCTATTGTCGTGTGTTCATTTCATTGTGATACCGATACAAATGTCATGACCATAGCTACAAAGGTGCGCACGCGCAGGTCAAAGCAAAGGTCGTCTTTGTTCAAAAATATACGCATTCCAGATTTATAAGGGATAACAGTATACTGTTCTATAGAACAATCGAACGGTCTGACTGCATTTTTAAAACTTCCATTTTGAAAATAGAACCGATGCGGTTCGATCGGGGAAGAACCTCCGCCACACCCATTTTTAACATGATAAAGAAATCGAGTACCTAATACTTAACTTTGTAGGAGGGTGTCATTACCGGCTCCTATATAAATGAGGCGACCACCTTAGTCCTCAGGAGTAGCATCCGCATCCGTGATCGACTTCAAATGGACTTCTTTATGAAGTTGGTTATAGATGTCCATAGACGACAGTGACCACATACCATCAGATGGACTGCATGTTCATTTATTACTAAGGGAAAATCGACTGAAGTGTAGACGCTCATGGTCACCCATCCAATTCTGTATCAACCACGCCGAAGTTTGTTCACCTTGTAGATTTACAATATGCTTAAGGCTCGGGAGTACACATGTAGACATATGTTGACACAATATAGTACATGTGTGTAAAGTGTATCTAATGTTTAGTGTTTTTTGACATAATATCAATAACACAATAATATTTCACATCTAGATAACCCAAATATAGATATTTATATTTTATAACATGATATATAAAACCAGGAACTATAGATTTATTTTGTGATTTTTAGGATACTGGAATTTAATGTATTGTGTTCAATAACCAAATTCAAATGCTTTCAAATTATATATTACATGCACTTAACAATGTTAAAATAACGATGTATGTCAGTATACATATATATATAAAAAATAAAAAAAACAATTCATACGCTTTGAGCGCACTTTTGGCTAAGATTAACGGGAATAGAGCACCTTTTTATTAGGCAGCACCTTTTATTTCTTTTATCTTGATCTTTCTCTATAACTAATTTTATACAAATGTTTTTAATAATTATTGTTATAGATACATAGAAAGGTAACATAACATATCATAAATTATAAAAAACAAAAACAATTATTAACCTAAATAACCTTTAATAATTAACCTTTTGAAATGTGTAGTAATTACAAGGTATTTATAAATATCACATTGCAAATATATTATATACTCATGTCCTCTGGTGAGATGCCTGCGAACTGCTAAGGGGTGAAGCTAACATTGATAAGGGAGACACTGAACTTCGCATTCGCAAAAAATGACGCACTCGCAAAAGATATTCCGATAAACTTTATTAATACATTTAACAACGGCGACAAAACACATTTTATTCAGTATTTTATTGATAATATCACAACCAGCTAAATAATAATTGCTAAACAAGAATTAGAAACCATTTTACGTTAATATCACGCCATCTTGTGTGGAATTTGCGAATTTTTAAGGGACGTGTAAGTGTACTAGAACTTAACCAATTTCCCATACAAGTTCGCAATGCAATTTATAATTACATTACGAAAACAATTTTCTCAGTATTATATAGAACAGTTCTTTTCAAATTACGTTGTTTGTAATATTTAAACTGACACTCAAAATATTTCTATAATACAATAATAAAATATACAAACATTATAAGAGCGTATTATATAGGTATATAAAAATCAATTATAATTAATCCACTTGTACACTTTTCAACATATTTTAATAATTGATAACTCCTAGATGCTGACCTCTGCAAAAACGGTATAACAAAAACGTATAGTGATATTGCTCTTTACTGATAACACGCCATTTTCGCCCCCGGTGGGATTCCAACCCACAATCTCCGGCTCCAGCAGCCGGGCCTTTCCTATTAGGCCACAGGGGACAAGAAAGTTTTTCTGAAATCTGGAATACATAGTAAGTCAGTCTACTTTGCAACTCACAAATTGGATATCGCGGTGGAATTCTTACACCTTGCTTGCTTTAACGTTTTCTTTAATACTTTTTTTATGTGAGAATAGTAGCAAACGAGCATGCAAACCACCTAATGTTGAGTAGTCGCAGCCCACAAACATTCACGTACACCCACAAATACGACAGAAATCCTACCTGAGCTCCAACGTAGATGCGTTGCTACTCCAGAGGACAAAGATGATCGGCTCGCTTCGTATAGCCGGTAACCGCACCTCTCCAACCGAAACACAAGTAATGCTTTACGGCGGATTATGAGGGCGACGGTGGTACCTCCCCGGTCGAACTACAGTTCTCTCTAACTAATTCAAAAAAAGAATATTACTAGGGGTTACATTTTGAGGCTCAAAAATGTCCAAAGTAGGTACGGTAAACACTTAAACAGACAAAAGTACATGACGTCACAAAGGTCACAGATCAGTGGTCAGTGGTACAAACGCAGTATACCGCTTCATCTATTTGGACCTATCAAATGTCTTATCTAATAGCGTGGGTCACATGTCATTAGTGCATACGTCCTAATTGATAACAAATTTGTTAACTAGAGAAATCTCGGCGTAAAAGTATCTTCAAGCGTATTGCGTATCTTCTCATATTAAAGACTTTGTTTTTAGTATTAGAAAGGCAGAAAACGAATATACACACCACCTGATGATAAGTAGTCACTGCAATGTACAGATAACGTGATTCTTCTCAAACAGGAGTAAAGTCTTGTGTGGCGTCTTACGCAGATGCTTTGTCACTCCCGAACACTGAGATAGTCGTAAGCCACTGAATCGCAGGTCACTATATTTTTTCTACGTTGAAAAAGTAAGAATCAAGTGTATCTGGTGTTAAATGGTCTTTACCATCCAAGGACATCTACGTCCAACCTAGACCAAGACTAAAGTCCTGCCTGAGGTCCATATATGCTACTCCTGGGGACTGAGATGGTCGCGTCGCTTTTAAGTGTAGCCGGCAATCGCATCTCTTCAACCGAAACACAAGAACTGCTTTACGGAGGATTATAAGAGCGGTGATGGTACCTCCCCGTTTGAATCACTTTTTATCACCTCTTCTCCTCGATTACATTAACACTTGTAGTATACTACGTTAGTACTTGTGTAATGAAGTTCGAACCACTATTTCGGATAAAAATATAACGCCATCTTGTGAAGTGGCTACGAGCTATTAAGAAATGAAGATATATATATATAAGTATATATATCTTCATTTCCTAATATATATATTATATAGCAATTTTAAATGTCTATTTTAATGTAACATACATCTATGTTTGAAAATAATTATTTTATATAATTCATAAAGAGAACCTTGTTTTTGTTATATAATTGATTGCCAAGCTACAACGTCGAAAGGTGGTTGAGCAGACATGAGGGGACTTCATTTCTTAATAGCTCGTAGCCACTTCACAAGATGGCGTTATATATATATCGCTTCTTTGCTTCAATAACGTGTTATCTCAAAAAACAAAATTTGACAATAGAGCAGTTTTTTACTTACAAAAAAAATTTTACTTAATTGTGTATTTTTTTAACGTTTATTGTAGATTACGTACAAAAATTTAACACCTTAGCTATCTCAAAT
>DWON01002237.1:0-21290 GCA_018251015.1 Phocides pigmalion okeechobee
CGAGGCGACCGTCTTAGTCCTCAGGTAGCGACGCATCTACGTTCGAGCTCAGATAGGATTTCACTCGTGTTTATGGTTGTACGTGGAGATCTATGGGCTGCTACTACATAACATCAGGTGGTTTTCATACTCGTTTGCTGCTCTTCTCGCATAAAAAAAATATAACGGGTACTCACGATTAACGCTTTTTAATTACCGACATTTCGAATATGGCTCGTGGATTTTATTTAGCCATAACTACAAGCCATTCATCTGGTTTTACAGTCGCAATATAAAGCGGTAATCGTGAGTACCCGTTATATAGTAAAGTGTATAAATTCCGCGATGGTATTACTTCAAATTGTATGTATGAGTAAAACTATTTTTGTCTGCTTGTTTTGTTCCGGCTGATCTCTGAAACGGCTGGACTGATGTCGACGGGACTTTCAGTGGCAGATAGCTGATGTAAAAACGATTAACTTAGGCTACTTTGAACAGTAACGTTTTGTTAAATTTAAACACAGACGAAGTCGCCGGCACAGCTAGTGGAACAAAAACCAAAAAAATACTTAAAAACTTAAAAAAACAGTTTTTGAAACATCTTCTCAGTCAAAATACACTCACTGACACCACGTATCTGGGAATCGGTTCTCATAAATTACCGAATCGTTCTTCAGAACGCTCCATTAAACTTGAATAATGTGAGCTGAGAATGTTAAATCGAATTCGTAACGTTATCATAGGCGCGATTTGTCAATATGCCGCAACGGGCCCGTAACGATTCTGTAGCGTACACGCAACGTTTACGCTACGTCAACGCCACGTAGCCTACAATCACAGGTAGGACTTAAGTCTTGTTTATAGTTATATGTTGATGTTAATAGGATGTAGCGACTTCATATATAATGGGCTAAAAGCTCGCTTGATACTATTCTCAAAAAAAAAAGATGATCTTGATTTAAGATCTAAACATCACACTTAAAGTAAAAATACCTAAATTTTAAAACTTATAGACCTGTAGTTCGACTTGATAAAGCTTTTTTATGTTCCTTTTGAGCCCAAGGAAACATATACCTAAGCGGCAGGTACCAAACCAGACTTCTTGACACCAGCACCCCCAACCAGATGCTGAATTGATTGTTTAATTTTTTTTATCTCTCACACTCTTTGGGTCTAAGGTTTCAAAGACCAAGATCATCATCATCACAGCATTTTGACGTCCACTGCTGGACATAGGCCACCCCACAGATCTCCAACGCGACCGATCCTGTATGGCCCGCGTGCAACGAACCCCAGTGACTTTTTAGGTCGTTCTTCCATCTAGAGGGAGACCGTCCTATGTTACGCCAACAATTTCTTATAAATAACACTTTTATCATACGTATTAATTGTCTTATACTGTAACTTTTTATTTTCCTAAAATTCTGTAAAAAAATGTGGTTATATCTCCATAAAAGTTGGTCGCCATAAATTATGAATATCGCTGCGAAGAACACTCCATTCAATGTGACAAACGATTCGTTATACCCATGCTGTTCGTACGAAGAACATCAAAACGTTTCTTACTTAGAAATAAGTTATTACAAAAAAAATCACTATGTATAAATAGTATACTGGTTTAAGTAATCAATTTATGACCTTTTTATTAATACATATATAACATAAATACATGCCTACTTAAATAAAATAAACATCCTTGTTCTCCTTTTATCATATTGCAATATTATGTCATGGAGTAATTGTTGTTTCATTTAAAAAAATAGTAGACAATATTGGAATGTGCCTTTTATAAATATCACTAAAATAATAAAAACTCTAAAGAACATTAAACATTTACCTAATTAGCTGAAAGTTGGTCGCCATAAAGAATGAGGTATAAATAATTTGCTTGTTGTTAGTATAAAAGAACTGCAAATATGTTTATTCTCTTTTAAATGTTGCTAAGAGTATAAAATGTAATTCTCCAACATACACTGAGCATATCTTAAAATTGGTTGCCATAAATTATAAATAATTCATTTTCCTTATATGCCTACCGTCGGTAACCGTAAATAAATAACGGTTTTCAATACTACGTTTATTGGGTATATATATATACATTAAAGTACTGCATAATGTTTTATCTATCTTCTTTTACATATTCCTAAGTGCATAATACTTAATTTTCAGACCAACCCTGTTAAATCTCAAAATTGGTCACCATAAATAACGAAAGGCTTACACATAATTCGCTCACTGTATACACACCTAAAAGTACTGCAGAATGTTTTCTTTCTATCTTCTTTTAAATGTTCCAAAGAGCATAAAAGTTAATTTTCCAACGAACACTGTGCATATCTGAAAATTGGTCGCTATAAATTACGAATATCGCTGAGCAGAACGCTCCATTAAACTTGACTAATGGTTTGCGTTAAAGCATCGTAAGAGCCGTATTAGAAGTTTTGACTATTAAAGTATCATTTTCGGTCACTTATCATTCGTAAAATGCGCTGTTTTAGGCTTTAACTATAAATGTAATGTTGTACTTCTCGGATGTAAAGTAAATTAATAAAATCATTTATTTATTTGCATTAAATAAGTTAGTGCTTATTTTGGTATTGGTCGATAATAGAGAATATTTTATATTTACTATATTATCTGGGTTTTAACACGTTAAACGCCATGTCGGACAATGTTGAGCGACACTTAACTTTTCCTGGGCGCCAAAAAAAAAAATTTAAAATATCAAAAAAACGTGATATTTTTGAATTCAGCAATATAAATAAACATATAATTTTTAAGCAGGAAAAGGCCATGCAGACATCCCAACGTTAATTTATCGCTGCAACCCATAGAAATATCAACCATAAACAAAAATCCCTGTGACCACGAACCTTGCAACTTAATCGTGAGTACCCGTTATATAACATAATATGTGGATTCTGCAATAATATCAGTTTACAAAGGTATACCTGGATAATCGTCTTCTTTGTGTATAGCGGACAACATCATGAGGGCGGTGGTACCTCCCTTGTGGAACGATAGTTCTACGACCAATCAAATTCATAGAATATATTCGGTTCGACCGAGCAGATAGCACCTTCACAACTATTTCTAGCATAAGACAATACAAGGGTGCTTTTCCCAGCTCACTTACATATCAGGCGACCTGATCATTTTCTTGGCCTTACAAGCCACGTTTCTGAGTCTTGACAAGTGGTCGTACGGGTACAACCATCGCCCTCATAATCCAGCTCTTGTGTTTCGGTTGAAGAGCTGCGGTTGCCGGCTACATCTGACAGAGAAGCATCTTAGTCCTCGAAAATAGTAATATCTTATTTGAAGTTGTATGTGGTCAAGGGGCTGCAGCAACCACTTAACCACTTCTGGTGGCCTATAGGCTCGTAGGCTTCTCACACATAAAAGACATCTTCTTCATATATATATAATGAATGTTTGTCTGTATATGCTTTATAGAATCGTAAACTATGCATTTGTCATATGATGATGATCTTTAGCAAAGTTGTTGTGCATGAGCCCAGATAGGTTTCTGAGTTGGTATGACCAATTTTCGACAGATGGCGCTACTGTCATTCCAATGAATTTCATATATTGACAATATATAATAAGTGACAATTCATGTTCATTTGAATTGAAATTGAAAACAGCGAACGAATGACGACGTTTTGAAGCAAAATAAACGCGGACGAAGTCGCGGGCACAGCTAGTATAAAAAAATCTCTTTTTATTATTTTCTTTATTTTTTCCATTGTAGCTCAGATTATAATAATATCAATTTTCATAATTTCTGAAAAATAAAACCTTTCATGCTACCTAATATTAAGAACAAAAACACATTGAAATCACGACAAAACTGAAAAAATATGTCTAAACAAACAAAGGCCGCGCCCGCCCCGCCATATGTCACGTGAGCTTTTATGAAAGCTGTCTCCGGCGCTGTATTTCACGTTAAACGGGCGAGCTTTTTGTGTTACAATTTGTAACTTATAGCCAGAAGTTGTGTTGACCATCGTTTTTATTTATCTCAAACATGTTTTTTGAAAATTTGAAAATAGTAAAAATATAGGAACGTAAAATAACATAATGCTATAACTATCTACCGTATGCTATAGTAGTTATTGTAACGTATGTATGCTATCTCTCATTACTGTAATTATCTTTAAATCAACATTGAGAGATAGTAGAAAAATAGTTCGAACAGGGAGGTACCAACCCTGCCCTCATAATCCGCTGTAAAGCAGTTCTTGTGTTTTAGCTGGAGAGGCGGAGTTGTCGACTACACTTACAAGCAAGACGACCAACTCGATTATATGCACGTGATCAGGCAGGACCTAATTTCTGATTAACATTGGATATAGACGTCCATGTCTAGAGATCATTGTACATTTTTAAAATAAGTTTCAACAGTTTTAAAAAGAGTGTCGTGAGTTTTTCCTACCTGCTTTTTCTCTCGGTCAACCTTAGCCAAAAAGGCGCTCAAAGCCAATAAATAAATTTTACATTGTAACTTTCACATTAATTAATTGGTTGTACATACCTTATCTCTATCTCTAAATATTATAAAACAAAGTCCCTCGTCGCGTCTGTCTGTCTGTTCGCAATAAAGTAAAAAGTACTGGACTGATTTTTTCATAGTTGTCAACAAATTTCAAAAACTCAGGTAGAGTAATTCCTGTGGAATGTTTTGGTGCATAATAAGACGTTTTAATGGGCGCAAATATGTAGTTAAATAAAATATATTAATTCAGCCGCCGTCCGAAATAGATATTTCTAATTGTTAGTTCAACTAGATAATGACTGGATGCACGCATATGAAAGTAACTTAAGTAAATATAAACTCTATTACTCGAGCAAAGCTGGACTGGATCGCTAGTAATAAAAAAAATCGAATTTGATTATTCGATTATTCTCAGTTAACCCTAGCGATAAGGATAAGGATTACCTGATAAAAAATAATCATCGTAACACCAGACCATTTACCAATACTCCTATGAGAAGTGATTATATACGTACATAGATACATGAACATATATATGTATTGCGCGGCGTATGCGCTCGCGGCTTGCACACACCTGTGTTGTGCGTACAAATTGACGAACAAAAGTTCTATGTTTACGTCGATGCTACAAGACTGGGAACGGACATTATGTCTGTTTATTCCTAGATTATACACTGATGCTAAAAATACAATAATTCTGTAAATTGTCGGTGCATCATCAATCTAGAGAAAGATGCTCTAATTTAGTGCCGCTGCCCCGGTCTAATTTATGAGTGCCATAGTAAAAGTGTTAAACACCATTAAATGTCAAGTACTAACTATTTTCTAGCAAATTGAAAATAATCTTTAAACTGAACAGTAAAAGAAAAACAAAATAAAAACACTGAAAAACATTCAGCAAAAATGTCATGCGCTTATCTTGTTCTGAAATAAACTAAGTTTTACTGAACACGGTGTCACAGCAATGGACCGCGCTCGCGTTCTGCGCTGAAATAAAATATTATTTATGTCGGCATTCGCGTCCAATGGAAATTTTGTGACGCAACACCGTGGCTGTAACTTGTTGAACTCTTTTTGGTATATAGCTTAAAACGTAATGGCTCAGTGGAGAAACTCTGGTTTCTCAAACAGAGGATCGAGGTTGAAACTTATGGTACACCAGAGATAAGTGAAGAGGTGGTGCCAGCTTTGTGGTTATTATTTATTTATTTATTGTAACACCAACAAAGTAAACACTAATACTATAATTTTTTTAAATTTAATGTTAAATTCTTTTTGAAAGTGATGAAAATATATAGAGATAAATCTGCATGTCTCTATAAAGTTTTGAATCGTAGTGGATAAAAGCCAAACTCTTATTGTAAGATATGTTTCCCAGTTCACATGAAATCATCCGAAATTCTATCATTCATAAAATGCAAGAATATCGAAATATGATTTTAATTTACACATCTTACTACGTAACGATTTACTAGTTTATTAATGAGTACCCGTTACATAGTAAAATGTAAAAAGATGAAACAAAAATTTATTTAAATAAAATACGTATAAATTAAATATACTAGTTTAATCTATGTAACGGGTAATCATTTTACTATGTAACGGGTACTCATGATTAAACTAGTTAATCGTTACATAGTAAGACGTGTAAATTAAAATCATATTTTGAATGTTGTTAAGGATAGAATTTCGGATGATTTCATGTGAACTGGAAAACATGTCTTACATTAAGAGTTTGGCTTTCGTCCACTACGATGGCGGAAAGCTTTATATTTTAGAAATTCAGCTTTCTGTTTTGTAGTGCAAAAAATAAACAAATAAGAAAAGATACATATCCCATTGGAACATCACTTGTAGACGGCATAAAAAATAACCTTATATGACACCTTTGTAAGATTATTATTCAAATACAGTGAATCGTTATTTGTGTTCCCTCGGGATCTCCATAATGCATATGAGACGATGTATCGTATTGCGATCCGTTCCAAGAAGTTTTACTTTCAAACGTAAGAATATGAAAAATATAGAAGGTACCATGTTGTACTTTTAATCTTGAGAATAGAAAAAATGTAGAACGTAGCATTTTGGTACGTCCCAATTATTAGGACATTACAATAGGTTTTATTGTTGGGAAAGTAGCAAACGAGCTTGCAGGCCACCTGATGTTGAATGGTTTCTGCAGCCTATGGACATCTACGTGCAACCTCAAATAAGAAAAAAGTTCTGTCTGACGTCGTGCATAGATGCGTTGCTACTCCTGAAAACGGTGACGATCGCTTCGCTTGTAAGTGTAGTGGCGACCAAATGCTTCCAACCAAACCTCAAGAATTTGTTTACGGCGGATTAGTAAGACTGCGGTGGTACCTCCCCAGTTGAACTATTTTACATCTATTTCGTTACTATTGCAATCAAATTTCCAATCTAAAATGCTTGGAAACTAAAATCAAATAAATTCAGAATCCTAACAGTATCTCCAGGCTTAAGCCGCCCTAGTAATTCAGTTTACTTCTTGTCTCTTTTGCTACTTGTCTCGTTTTCTACTTGTCTTATTTGCTACTTGTCCCGTTTGTGTCTAGTCTCCTTTGCTACTTGTCTTATTTTCTACGTGTATCGTTTGCCACTTGTCTGGATTGCTACCAGCCTCGTTTGCTGCCGGTCCTATTTGCTACTAGTCTCATTTGCTACTTGTCTTAAAAATCTTTATGAAAACAATTTGCAACAAAAACAAGGCAGTTATGCGTATACTTAATTAAAACGCAAATTGGTCATAGCAACCTTGTAGGTGGAGTGTAGAGATGGGATTAATAAAATAAGGATTTATCGATAAACCTTAACTGCGGAAAAATGCTTTTTTACTTTATCGATAAATTTAAACTACGAAAAACATTCTTTTTTCAATATCGATAAACTTAAACTACAAACAACACTCTTTTACAATATCGATAAAGTTAAACGACGATACTCGATACTCGATAACGATAAATACGACATCGATATTTTTATGCAGGCACCAAACGAACATACAGTCAAATTATATTTTCTTACGATTCTGAAAACAACAGCAAATTCAAGTTATCAAATTCAAATTCAAACATTTATTTTATTATAAGCTATTTACGTACACTTAATAAACGTCAAGGGTACAGTGTAAAATCAGTACATCGGCTTTGAGCGCCCTGTTGGCTAACGTTGACCGGGACAAAAAAGCCGGCGGAAAATACTCTCGGCACTCTTTTGAAATCAGTCTTTGATAAACAATCAAATTTAAACTTTTCAAGTGTGAGAACGAAATTTTATTACAGTAATAATTGTTATTATAGTTGTAGTAAGTAGTTGTTCTCAGACATCAAAAAAACTGAAGTCTTATCTGAAGTCATACGTAGATACATTATTACACGTGAAGATTGATATGATCGCCCCATTTACAAATGTAATTAGCAACCACACCTATCCAACTGAAACACAAAAATAGCTTCAGCGGATTGTGGGTTGTGGTATCCCCGCAATCAAACTGTAATTCCATCTCTTTATGTGAGAAGCGTACAAAGGAGCATGCAAACCACCTGATGTTAAGTCGCTGCCCATAAACAACCACGTACAACCGAAAACACGACAGAAATCCTTATTGAGCTCGAACGTAGATACGTTGCTACTCTTGAGGACTAAGATGGTCGCTTCGCTTCAAAGTGTAGCCGGCAACAGCGCCTATCCAACCGAGACACAAGTAATGCTTTACGGCTGATTGTGAGGGTGGCGGTGGTACCTCCCCGGTTGAACCTTTTCCCACCTTTATACTCTTTAATTACTTTAATTACCCTTTTGATTTAAACTCGATAATTCCCATCACTAGATGTTTCCCAGCTTTGCATAATAACGCTGTGTATTTGCATAAAATCAGTTGGCGGGTCAGATTCGTTGCTAACCTATTTTGAATTGCAAAAAATCGCCCCGGACTCGAACCCCCGACAATTAGTTTCGATTGGCTATTAATTTCGGCACTGTAACCACTAGCTAATTGGAACAGTACTCGGGTGGAAAATTTTGTTGGATATTTTTGCTTGTTAATTGCCGATGTCGTTTGCTATGCAAGGATAACATTGAATATGATTTTAAAGTATCATCGCGGTATACATTTTACTATGTAACGGGTACTCACAGTTAACGATTTCTAATTGCCCATATTTCAAACCAGTTGCATGGATCGTGGTCGCGGTTTACCAATATCTTCGCGGAATTTGTACATTTTACTATGTAACGTGTACTCACGATTAACGATTATTGTTTGCCGATATTTCGAATTAGTTGCACGATTCGCGGTCACGGCTTACTAAGATCATAACGGAATTTGTACATTTTCCTATGTAACGGGTACTCACGATTAACGATTATTGTTTGCCGATATTTCAAATTACTTGCATAGTTTGCGATCACGGTTTACTAATATCATAGCGGGATTGTATTTTGCTATGTTACGGGTATCCACGACTAACGATTTTTGTTTGCCGATATTTCGAACTTGATGCATGGCTCGTGATCACCGCTGAACAGTTTGACCGTAAAATGGATAACATTGAAAGAAAATGAAGAATTGTGAGTTAAATTAGCGCTGATTCTATAAATGTCTCAATGTTGGGTTCTCTCCTCTTCTCATCTAAATAAATTGGCTATAGTACCTTGTGCAACAATCGTCATACGATATCAGATACCTGAGTCTTGTTTAAACCTGTATGTGGATGTCTCTGGACAGCAACTACCTAACATCTGGTGGCATGTATGTTCGCTTGGTACTCTTCTCACATATACATATATAGACTTTAATACTAAGTATTATATTCTATGAAACGTTCTGAAATAAATTCCAAAACATTGAGCATCATTACGAAACTAATAATAATATTTTCCTCGTATTTACAAAGTAAATCTTTTAGACTACAGATCAGGATCATACCCTAACCTATATTTTCAAGCGGTTACTTCCTAAAACTGAACTTAGATTGACGTCATTAAATTTTCAAAATAACATGCTGTCGATATCTTTAAAATACATCGACCAATCCGTCATCATCATCGCTCTAAGCTAGGACTGGTTTGACCGCCAACGATTAAGTAAAAGTGATTGAATTTATGCTGACTCGGACCGATTTTTTTTATTTCGTTATATTTCGGGTTTTCACGTCGCCATTTCTATTTCCTTTTTCAAGATTACTTTCATGTTACATCTAGATAAGATAATCTTTTAGAATCGATAAAATTGTTTATTCATCTCTAAATAAGAAAACATACTATATTATAAGTTTTGTGGTTGGTTTTTGTTTTAATTTTATTTATTTTCTGAAACGACTCCAGTCCCACTCGCTCGATTAATTAAGTTATGTAAAACAGACAGCTGCTAGCGATAGGTCTCTCATTATCACCTGACAACAGATTCATCCGCCACCGCAGTTTAGCTGCGACCACGAGCCATGCAATGAGCCACCAAACGGGTCGAATCGGCAACCAAAAATTCCGTAAAATCCTTAATCATGAGTACCCGTTACATAGTAAAATATATAAATTCCGCGATAGTGGTAGTTTATTGACGTTCAAAAAGAATTCTGTAAAGAATCTACTTTGAATAAAAATATTTTGATTTTGATATTATTACTTTAAAATCATAAATGTAATTTATTTTTAATTAAATTTATATAAGTGCTTTGTTTTAAGTCCTCCATTTGCAGATAATGCAATTAGCAATTAAACTAACTTTTTAGCGACTTACGTAATTTATATATTTATTCGTTGACAAAAAGAACGATTAATCACCACTTAAAATAATTGTCAATAAATACTAAAAAGGAGAAATAAAAAAACGTATATAAACAAAAATCATTTAAACTTTTTATACAATAAACAAAGAAATATATCAACCAAGTATTAGATTGGTATGGTAAACGATATGCCACTGTTGTTAAACCTAGAAAGGTGGTAGAGCCGTTAGAGCTCGCCCGGGGCGGTACCACCGCCACCCTCATAACACCCCGTAAAGCAACATGTTCTTCATGGATTGTGTTTCGGTTGAGGACGTGTGGTTGCCCCAGATACACATTATTGGAGGCGACCATCTTAGTCCACAAGAGTAGGAACGCATCCACGTCCATACTTAAATAGAACTTCTGTTCTATTTGACATTGGAGGTGGTTGTCCATGGGCTGCAGTGACCACTTAACACCAGGTGGCCTGCATGTCCGTTTCTTACTCTTTCGCAAAACAAAACCTACAATTAAAAGTAGCTGAAGCCCGCGACTTTATCTGCATTATTTACTGTAGTTTGCCACATACATATATGCATCAATCAATTAGCCGCTATTCACACTGTTTGCCGCACTTTGCCGGTACAAATACATCGCTAAACCTAACTGCCGTCTGGTTAACCGCTCGCAATACAACCGGTGGGATAACCATCGGTCCCACCCTATAATCTCGGCTTCCCAAATCGCTCCAGTACATGTTATTATTTGTAAACGGTGTACATTAAACGTAATTAACGTGGGGCCAAATAACATGTCGTTGGGCCCTAATCGCCGGTTGGGCCTCTAATTTGGAGCTAGGAATCGGTCGGCGATTACTATAACTCGATTCTCGTTAACCGCCCCAGGTTCTATGGGATTTGTTAGATTTTTTTGATTACGTTATAGTTTGGAAACTTAAGTAAATCTATTATGACTTTTAAATAAGAATAGGTTATATCTAATCAAAGTTACGTAAATAGTTATTACGTAGTTTATAGCGGATTATGACGGCGGCAGTGGGTACCCGCGCCGAACTATAGTTCCACCACTTTGAGTTATACTCATTTTGGCGAAGTTATATACGTGAGCTTCAATTTTCAGGTATTTAAGATTTTCTCACATCAAAAACGTTCCCATGTACTCACACCGATTACTTTTTATTTTTTATCTTTTTACAAGATATAAGTATATTGTGACTTGTCATCCATCATATGATATCTATTGTGAGTTTAGTAAATCATTCATTCATCCATTTATTCGTTCATTCATTCAATTTATGGACCGACTGAAATGTAACCAACACTAAACATAAAATGAAGCTTACTGCAATACTAACAAAATAAATTATAGAACTGCATTTACATTTACCTTAAATATCCCTCTTTAATGAAAAAAAGCACTAAAGGCACCATTTCATAAAAAAAAAACCCATAAAAGTAAAAATAAACACAAATATCGTATTAACTACTACATTTGTTTTATGTGAGAAGAGTAGCAAACGAGCATGCAAACCACCTAATGGTAAGTAATTGCAGCCCGTAGACATCTATGTACAATCGCAAACACGACCTAAATCCTATCTGAGCTCGAACATAGGTATATACATAAATGCGTCACTGCTCCTGAGGACTAAGATGATCGCCTCGCTTCAAAGTGTAGCCGGCAACCGCTCCACTCCAACCGAAACACAAGTAATCCTTTACGACGAAGGACTTTATGAAGGCGGCGGTGGTACCTCCCCGGTCGACCTATAGTTCTCCCACCTTTTAATATTTGCACAATGAGATAAGAAAACACCAAAAAACGACTACATCGCCAGTTGCTTACATTAAGGCATTACCAAGTGTCTGTAATTGAAGCGCACATTTCCTCAAAATCGAAATAACTGCAATTGGAAACTCATAGAAACGTCTTGTACCGCAAACCGCCCCTAAACAACCACATCCGATTATTACGCAATTATGACCGTTACATCACACCATTTTCAACCTTATTTCTATTGTCATAAAGACCATTTGAACCGCATTCGCGATTTGCAGCTTGCCGTTGCTACTACCACGTTTATGATACTTCGATCAAACCATTTTGAACTTTACTCCTTTGATAATAAAGACTATTGAACACGCATTCGTGTTGGCAACTTGTGTCGTTAATTACCTGAACAATAGCAATATACAATGCTAGCGACAGATGTGAAAAAGTTTAAAATTGGAGCTCCAAATAAAGTATGATTAGTAGTCAAAGAGAAACGATGTCAATGCTATAAAAAGTTTTTACCACCATTACATTTCTATACAAATCTAGTAACGGCATTTATAGTATATTTAACTGTGCCTTCATATTCGAATTAGGGAGAATGCTTTGGCCATTAAAATGCCTATGTATCAGGAATTCGTACATTAAATATATATTTCTGATAATTTAGTTATTTATCAAGTAGCTTTGAAAATGGATTTAATATAACCATTAAATCTGAAATCCTGAAATTTTGCAAACACGTTCCGTATATAGCATAGTGAAAATTAAAACAAAAAAAATATTAATACATTTCTTAAGGGAATAAATTGTGTATCAAAAATTAGAAGATATGATTGCAGGTAAAATAGAAAGTGAAAAATATATATTTTTTTAGTCCTTTTATAAAATTACTTCAGCAACGCATACAGGGTTAAACTAGAGCAGAATGAATTATTGTTTTCTTTTTTAATATATTTTTTATTTTCTTATATCAATTTCTACATGAGAAAACTCACGGACAAACGCTAGTTAAATATAGCTACACACAGGATAACAGGCCTTTCAACCAACACTACCCGATTAGCCAGTCGAGTACCACATCGAACTACAAAGAACTACAAATACTCATAAGTACCCTATTCTGCAATCACCCTCGCATTACGCACGTTGTCATTCGACTCTTTACTGTCAAAATGACATGTTCCGACTAACCATTCGAAATCCACCCTACAAAAACCTTGTATTTGTCGCAATTACTGACTAAATTTGATTTTTAACTCATTGAAATAAGGTTTATAATAGATTTTAAGGTATGTTCACCGTCGGTCAGTGGTAACTCGATCTCATGGATTTTGTTTTCAAACTGTATTGTATTGTAGCTTGTAAATTCCCGTCTTTTGGATTTACGGGGATCAAAGTTTCCGACCATCGTTAATCGCTAGAACTAATATTTCACGCTATTTAAAATCACTTGATTCTTCAGTTTGGAACCTGCATGAACAAACTGTCAAACAAATTTCGGAAGAAAATGTTTTGAATAAATTATTAATAAAAATAAGTATCACTGCTTAAGTCTATGTTATTCTTCGGTAAATAAAAGAAAAGCTTATTTACTACTTCTTATATTCACAATTATAAAAATAATAATGATCTAAAATCGGCTGCACAGATAAGAACACTAGAAAAAGCAAGAGAAAATATGAGAAAAGTTTTTTGACATTTCAGATTTCAATTGCATTTATACAAATAATATATATGTTAGTATTTATTTATTTAATGACACACCAACAGCATCACAAACAACGCATTTCAATAATCTTACACAGGCGACCATCTTGGTCCTCAAGAGTAAGAACGCATCCGCGTCCATCCTCAAATAGAACTTCTGTTCTATTTGAGATTGGACGTGGTTGTCCATGGGCTGCAACGACCGCTTAACATCAGGTGGGCTGCATGCCCGTTTCATACTCCTTCATAATAATAATAAAAAAGATAGTATGCACGGCAATTACAGGTGCGTACAACATTCTCTATCATAGACATGTTGAGTTAATAATATTGACAACTAAAAGAAAGTTACATAGTGCAAGTTAGACATTGGGTTGATAGAGATATATATATAAAAATACATGTAACATTTTCCATCCTTAAAGATTTGAAAGAATTGGCTTTGAGTGTGTGTATGATAGTGGGTAGAATGGAATAAAATAGATTATTGATTACTTGAAGTATGCACAGGGAGTAAAAATTTGTCGAGTTGAGTGTGACAGTGTGTGTCGTATTAATATATATTTCGAACAAATCGTGGGCAAAAGCTAGTACATCACAAACTGGGGCTCACAATTTCTTAAACCGTATTAAATCAAGTATATCTACATAGAAAAGGTACTGTAAACTTGCTACCATACACGACATTGCGATATTTATTACGTTTTTGGTAATAAAACTAACGTTTAGTAATAAAGAACGAAACAGTCGTTTTAAAAACTTTGCGTTACAAAGTAACTAAGTCATAGTAATTACTGTAGTAAATCACACAAAAACGAGAAAACATGACCTTTACCTTAAAACGTAGAGTTATGGGCAATTACTTTGCTTTATGAGTGTGATTTGTATTTTTCTGCTGATCGTACAAAGCTTTGAACATGCGACGCTCGTTTCACAGGGCAAAATTATTCGTTTGTTAAAAATTCATTAAAACATGCAAAGAATAATAAACAGTTTATCAAAGACCGCCAACCAGCAACGAATTTCCATGATAATTTACAAGGTAGTATAACGACAATTCGATCGGGGAGGTACCACCTCCGCCCTCATAATCCTCCCTCGTAACCTTAAAGCATTCTTTAAGCGGATAATGGAACAAAGTAATGACTTGTGTTTCGGTTGGAGAAATGCGGTTGCCAGCTACACTTTGAAGCGAGGCGACCATCTTAGTCCTCAGGAGTAGCAACATATCTACGTTCGAGCTCAGATAGGATTTCAGTCGTCCTTAGCCAATAGGGCGGCTCAAAGCCGATGTACTATTTTACATTGTACCCTTGACGTTCATTAAGTGTATGTAAATACCTTACAATGAAATAAAACATTTTAATTTGAATTTGCATTTGTAACTATAACAAATATTGACAAATCAAATAGTTAAAAAAAGAAAATGACAGTTTACAAACGATTACCAGTAATACTTGGTATTCATAACTTTTTTTACCACAAATATTTCAAATCTACACCTTTTCTATAAGCTGTAAAACATGTCTTCTTTTACAAAAGATTTACAAAAGAAAAAAGGCCATTGGGCATAAGTTCGCATTTTCCAACTACTGTTATTTTAATAAAGTCATACAATAAAAATATATATAAATATGCCTTACAGTTTATGTTCATACAACTTTCTTACTACAGGAGCACAAAAAATTGAAATTGAAAGGCTTTTGTGCTATATTAATCCCTTAAAAAATAATGCTTAGGTTAATAAAAAAATCTGCCTATAAATATTTATATCCAAAAAATCTAATCAGCTTAACACGCCCTTGTATTAAAAATATACTATTCCATATAAATTCAGATTCATATCAGTAGATGATTGAGTCGATAGTGGTACAAGCCTATTTGGTATAAAACCCCCATTTCTCACACCTAAATAAGCTTAACATGGAATTTATGCCTTATTTTTTATAGATTAAGGCATAAAATGTTGAATTTTCGGCTTGTATGTTCAAGTGTAATCACAAATCCGATTGGAGAGTAGGGCTGTCGAATATTTTTGTATCTGTTATTTAGAAGCTAGTTTTGGCCACGCAAAAAGCATTATAACAATATATTCATAAAAAATTTCAAATCGTATCTTACTAACTTAAGGGTGGAATTTCTAAAATTCCTTTCTTAGTGCTCTCTTCCGCTATATACAACCAATATACAAAATTTCAGGATACTACATATATTCCCAAGTTTCGGCTGTCCGTCCATATAATTAAATAAATATTTTAAAGGTGGAAGAAACGGTAGTTCGACCGGGGAGGTATCCTCATGATCCGCCGCAAAGCACGTTGGTTGTACGTGGATGTCTATGGGCTGTAACTACTTAACATCAGGTGGTTTACATACTCGTTTGCTACTCTTTTCACATAAAAAATGTTACTTATGAAAAACGTTTTATACCACGTACCAATATTAAACACGGAGTGTTGAATTATATCTTAGAAAATTTTCATTTTAACCGTGCATGTTATATTATTTTTATGAAATTATTAAGGATCCTTAACACAACTTTATGAGACATGGCAACCCTGTGTTGATCGTCAAAAGGCAGTCATTCAGCCGCGTAATTAGCACTCATCGTGCGACAATACGATTTCTTTGACAATAGAGCCCTCAGAGAATAGCCCCCTAATCCGCTCTTTATGGACTTGGAACATTGACTACTAACTTTACGATTGGGATTTACTTACGATTTTTTACATCGATTCGTTTATTCACACTTATATGTAAGTACTATATGGAATTGTCAAAATAAATTACATTTTTGTATGCTTTTGTTTATTTACTTTTATCAACGGAAAACGATAATAATCATAATAAAAAATAAATTATTATGTTAGTTTATTAATTATTGTAGTGTTAGTAATTTGTATATGAAAGTATATTTTTCATTAAGTATTGTATTAAATAATTTAGTTACTGGCTGGTTAACGTAATTATTATCAAACGAGTTAAAATGATACTTCATAGACTTGACACTTCATATCACTATACACTTGATAATACAAAAAAAACGAAGTGACGAAAATAATAAAATTATATAAAGGTTTTATTTCTGTTTTAAAGCAGCATCAGCAGCAGCATTTAATTATAAATTATATTTATTTTATTATATTTCATTTTATTAAAGTCGCAAACTCACATGAAGCTTCTAATACGCTTCTAACAGTACAATCCCGCCCTCAAAATCAAAACTACCATCTATTCTATACAAAAACAGGATAACAAGGCCAAAACTGTCGAAACATAACACCAACAGATAACAAAACCATAGATTAAATTCACTGTGACATTTCCGTCTATTCACATAATGACACAACGGCTGTCAGCGAGCTGTCAAACTGACAGCGAAATAACAAGCTCGGCTTACGACAAACATTGGACAATGTGGGATTAAGTCGACAAAAAATCAACTATTCAAATAATAGTCACAATATAGAGTTTCGAGTGTACAATAGTATCGAGCTGGCGACAATGAAGAGTAGTTCGCGATGAAAAATTCGCTGCGATTACAATGTTTAAAAAAAATTGCTGAAATACAATTTTTTTAAAAGGTGGGAAAAATATAGTTCGAACGGGGAGGTACCACCCTCATAATCCAGCGTAAAGCATGTTTCAGATGGAAAGGTGCTGTTGCCGACTACACTTTAAAGCAAGGCGACCATCTTAGTCCTCAGGAGTTCGAGCTCAGATAGGATTTCGGTCGTGTTTGTGGTTGTACGTTGATGTCTACGGGCTACGACTACGTAACATCAGGTGGTTTGCATGCTCATTTGCTACTTACTCTTCTCACATAAAAATAGCCAATTTATAGTGCTGGCAACACTGAGCGAATATAATTTTGAGTCAACTTCGAAGAAAGTATTTGAAAAGACAGAAGACGGTTGTTTTTAAGATGATGTTTTTTATTGTTATTTGATGTTAGAGAGTTGTATTCGTTAAAATGCTCAATATTATTATAATTAAATTGTTAATTCCAACAACTGCGACGCTAATAATAGGTATAATATTCATTGTAATCATTTATGTAACCTTAGTAACCGCCTTCATGAATTACTGAGCTAAAGTTGACTGGCAGAGAATGCTTTAGCATTAATTCCGCCTTATGTTCCTATACATTTTGTATGATGCAAGTATATCTATTTTATCTTTATTTATAAACAAATACAATATTAAATAAAGGCCCTTTTACAGAAAAAAGGAGTAAGAATTTTTTGTTAACAAAACCATAACGTTTTTAGTATTTACTTATCAGAAGTTCAAAATTGAGACAAGTTCTAATAACTGAGCAATAACCATCTTTATAGTCCATATGAAAGCTTTTTAAGCCCTATATTTTTAATTAAAATTAGTTCTATCAGAACTACAGTTCGACCGGGATGGTACCACCGCCACCCTCACAACTCGCCGTAAACAATTACTTGTATTTCTATGTCATTATAATCCGGCGTAAACAAGCACTTGTGTTTTGTTTGGAGAAGTGCGGTTGCCGGCTACACTTAATAACGGGGCCATCATGGCAGTCCTCAGGAGTAGCAACGAATCTGTGCAAGACGTCAGGCAGGACTTTAGTCTTGTTTCATGTTGTTCATGGGATGCAAAGTCCATTTGAAATCAGATGTGTAACATGACTGCTCGCTCGTTTGATACTTTTAACTATTACTTTAATATTAAAAATATATTGTTACATTGTTCATAGCAGGCAACTAAGGTAAGCAAAACCGCTATTTTACGCTATTAAAATATATTTTCTATTGCAATTTAAAGTACCGTGGTCCGCAGGATTCGTTTAACATTAGATACATAACAGGTCTGCACGCTCGTTGTCTACTTTTTCAACATCAAATATTAAGCCAACAAAACCCCTATTTCACGCTATTAAAATATATTTTTTTCTATTTCAAATTGAAGTACGAAATATATAATTATCGGCCAATCAAAGGAATGGACGCGGCATTTTTAAATTGATTGATAGTTGCGGCTGGTGGGTGATTAACAAAGTTATTCCGTTCCACTACCCGCTGGCACGTGTCCTTTCCTCCACCTCAATTAACACGTCAACGCTATCGATTCATAGCTGTGTTTATTTAACGTTAATTCTTGTAAAATAAAGTATAAACTATATTATTTTAAAATAATATTTTCGCGGGATTTGTACAGTTCAATATGTACCGGATACTGGTGAGTAACGTTTGTTTTTGGTTCCAAATATCGCCAAGCAAAAAGCAAAAGTCGTTAATCGTTACATACATAGTAAAAAGTATGTATTAACTAATACCATATAAAATATCTTTAAATATTATAAAACAAAATCCCCCGTTACCTCTGTCTGTCTGTCTATTCGTAATAAACTCAAAAAGTACTGGACGGATGTTTTCACAGTTTTTCAACAATAGGTACAGTGATTCCTGAGGAAGGTCTTGGTGCATAATAAGTTATGCTTTTTTTGTTAATTGGTAAGTTAAAAATAGATGTTTCTAGTATATCCATAAAAAGTAAAATAACTAACAGATCCAAAGATCAATGCAGGTCATATAGGGATATACATATGTGTGTAGCGGGTATGTATGGTGATATATAAAGCAGAAAAATAGAGCTGCTTGATTTATTCGTATGTATTACAATATCAACTTCTCTACAAGCATAAAAAGTTAGCAAAAATGAGCGAGCAAATCAAAAAATATATGCCTAATATGTGAAGGAGACCCCGCCACAGTCAAGCGTCAAACGTTGGACCAAATTTGTATTCTAGTTACAAAACACGTAACAAACAAACTGACACACAAACATATAAACTTGATTGACACAACAATCAAATAATCAATAAGCCGTAATAACAGGCAGGCAATCGCGGCCGACATGCCTGTCACAAACCACGATTATTAATGTCATTATGTCGCTGGAAAATAACACAATAAGAACTTTAATGATATCTCAATCGGTCGACATACAGACATTGTAAGGCCTTCGTAGACATACTTATAATTTATAAGCTGTTAGAACTTTAGAGTAGGGTAACCATCTAATCGAATATAGGAGAGAAAGGTCCTCGAGTAGCGACCACGTCTATGCAAAAGAGTAAAGGGCATCCCCCAACCAGGTGGACCGACAACCTGATAAGAATATCGGGTAACCTAGATGCAGGTACAGAACCGGTCAGTGTGGCGGCAGAGGGAGGCCTAAGTCCAGCTGTGGACGCGCAAAGGCTGATGAATAGATGGAACCATCATATATAATTTTAACGTATTTTATCGCCGCTCTTCTCATCAGCTGGAAATATGTCCAGCTTCGCTTGTAAATGAGAATGACGAATATACCTCTACAACCGAAGAACAAGAGTTACTTCACACCATTCAAACCAAAATACAGTATCTAACATAGCTGCTATATATTTTATAAAATTTCAAAGTACCTTGGAGATTTCTGTACCCCGAAATAGACTTTAAAGACTTAAATTATAATTTGTTGATCATATGAGAACCAAACATACTGGTTAAACATGCCGACGGAACACATCTAAATGATTTTTGTTCATGAAGAGTTTGATCAATCCCCGGCCCCTCCTCCCCGGCGGCTCTATTCCTGGCTACGACAGTGGTCACGGTGAAAGTGAGGAAGTAGGTGCTTAGGTCCCTGAATGGTGACCACGTCTAAGCAAAATGAGCACAGGGCGTCCCCCAACCAGGAAAACTGACAACCTGATGAGGATAGCGGATGTTTGCCGCTGGATGCAAAGTACACAGAAGCGGTCTAAAGAAACTGATATTTCTGTAATTTTAAACTAATATCATCGCGGAATTTCTACATTTTACTATGTAACGATTACTCGTTTAACGATTTTTATTTACCGGTATTTATTTTGATAGATAAACCGTTTATTTCGTATTAACAACTAATATACAAAGCATTTATAACTAACATTATGTTAAAATTAAAAAAACAATTACCAAATGAAAATATACTACAACAAAATAGTGGAAGTGTAGCAATAAGAAAAGGGTCACAATCAGCTTGTGCCGTCGTGCAGGAGCACTGCGGCTGCTGGTTTTCAGTATTTCCGTTGAACCGTGACCACGAGCCATGCAACTTATTCGAAATCGGCAATTAAAATTCGTTAGTCGTGAGAAACGGTTATATATTAAAATTCCCGTCTAAACACGGACGGATCACGGAAACCTAACTGATGGGGACCCTACCTCAAACACGTGTTTATTGTTATGAAATACGGTAGCAGCAGTAACAGTACCTTGTATTGCTTTGTTGAACATGAATCAGAGGTTCCGGGTTCGATTACCGGACAGCAACGTTATCTAAATTATGAATAAGTATGTACTCTGCATAACGTTTATGTAAATACGGAACTATTAAACATATATTATGGGTAAAGATTATGTTGTTACCGATGCAAAAGGAACTTTGGTCAACAACATAATCTTAACTTGTTAAACAACATTTAGGTTGTTTTTTTTATTATGAAAGAGTAAGAAACGGGCATGCAGGCCACCTGATGTTAAGTGGCCACTGCAGTCCATGGACAACCACGTCCAATC
>DWON01002238.1:0-21287 GCA_018251015.1 Phocides pigmalion okeechobee
AAAATCACAATAATCAAGATAATGCTTGACCGATTGGTAACCCAAAATCACCGAGATTTAATTACGGCGACATATATGAAGGAAAATATGCATTAGTAGCCAAGCAAGAGTCGGATACTTTTAAACGTGATACCTCCGTACTTTACGAGACAAGCACAGTCTCAAAGAACGCTTAAAGTACGGAAAAGTATAAAATTTTACCACCAATATTCACCCATTCAATTCACGACCACATCCGAAGTTACTTAGCTTTGTCGAGTAAAGCCGACAAAACTATTTTCCGTCTGTTTTACTCTACGACAATGGTGAGTTATGTGTTCTATCTGCTCTTCATTCATGACATTTGATTGATCGTGTCCATCCCTCATCCCTCCGATGCGTCCGCGGCTTCCGCTATATATTTTGGGATTACATCTTTGTGTAATATATTATACTTCAGACTTCATATTATTAACTAAATAAACTTATATTTAATTCCTGAGCGTTACGCACATTACTAACGCTTTGGTCCTCGAGCGGTGACCACGTCTAGAACAGAGGAGCACAGGGCATCCTCCACCTGGTGGACCGACGACCCGATAAGGATAGCGGGTATTCGCTGGATGCAGAGGGCACAGAACTGGTCAGAGTGGCGGCTGCCGGGGCAGGTCTTTGTCCAGCAGTGGACGCAAAAAGGCTGATGGATGGATGGACTAACGCTTTGAACATTCACAGCCAAACACAAGAATTTTAATACTTTTACTACTAGTAGTCATAACCTAGAGATAAATTCTTACCCAAGCCGTGTCCTATAGCCTAATAGGGTAGAACTAATACATAACCTAGTGGTAGATTCTTGCCTAATATGTCTATGACAAATATTTCCGTGCTGTAAAAAATGTTTCTCCATAACGCCAGAACAAGAATATATCAAAAGAAAACTTGGCTATAAATCTTTCACACAATCCTTTTCATGTCATACTTGTTACAAGGTTTTTGGAGCCCGTTTGTGGACAATGTACTGATGTATTGCTCCGCAGGTCGTACCTTTTTCTCTCGTGTTTATTTATTATCCTGGGATATGATACGTGGAGGCCGGGAAATGTTACAGGACGTGTATAAGAGTGTTTATGTGTTGTATGTGTGTGGGCTTTTTGGAAACTTTGTTGATTCCCTTAATCTACACCCACACACACACACATTATTATTAGGGAAACTTGATACCTCCAAAAAGTAACTCTTAGGAGGACTAAGTTAATAAGGCTTTTTCCACTCTGAGCTAAAGTTACACCGTTAATAACGCCTTTCAAAATCAGTCTAGATCCTGCGCTACACAAAAACCCACTTATCAACTCACTTCAGGCCTTAAAAACCCGGCCTTAGTTAATTCGGGATCCCTATCCATTCTAAACGTAATTGTATGGTGTGAAGCATGTTTAATTTTAGAAAAGGGCCTTTAATTTTCTTTTTATATAACACGTTACTGGCCAATTGATTATAGGGACAAAAATTTTGTTTTTTTCATTAATAAAATATGTGTGTGTGTGTGTGTCGGACCTTCAGATCTTAGTCCTCGGGAGCAGCAACGTATCTTCGTTCGAGCTCATCGGATTTCAGTCGTGTTTGTGCTTCTACGTGGATGCGCTACGACTACTGAACAGCAGGTGGTTTGCGTGCTTGTTTGCTACTCTTCCCACATAAAAAAGACAGATGGATGGACAACATGTAGCCATCACGAACAAAACGTTCGTGATGGCTGCATATTGTACAATATACATATTTGAAAAGTTATATCAAAAATCTGTGCAGGCTACCCACGATGATCGCGTGGAGCCTCTAGAGACGTCTGATGTGAATAAAAATGAACCTACACTGTGCAATATGTATTAGATTTAAGGCATCAGGCTTGTATATCTTTCTTTACATCTAAAGACACAGCGAAACTTACCATCAGCTTTTAAAACCATCGTGTATTAAAACAGTCTTGTTTTAGACGTCTGCGTAGATTGCAATTGACCCAAAATGAAACAGCTAACAAAAGCAGTAATTCATGTTTTTTATAGTACAGTGTGGCTTACTTATAAATACAAGGAAAGGTGCAATTATTAGGTTGCAATAGAACAAAAGTTTTACCGGAGACGTACAACCGCCTCGTAATCCGCTGTAAAGCATTACTTATGTTTCGGTTGGAGAGATGCGCTCACTGGCTACAACTTGTCTGTCGACTGTCTTAGTTCTTAGCAGTAGCACAAGAGTTGCTTGATGTGGCGACAGTACCTTCCCGATCGAACTACAGTTCTACCACCTGTTAAATGGAAATGTTCAAGTAAGAGATACATCATATAAATATTATGAGTTTTTTCCGCCATTACTAAGTGGGGGCTCGGTGGATCTTCCTCCCCTCCCCCTCACGCTTTACGTTCTTACGCTTATGGTTTTGGATTGGCAAATCCATAAGAATCTTCCAACCCAAAAAGGGTTTTGGGTTGGAAGATCCTCATGGATTGGACGGTAAAACATTCTCGGAATATTTTTTGTTGTATAGGTTTTATATCCTTCGATATTTGTGTGATTACTCAAAAATCTAAGCAAGCTGCCCATTTCGAAGTATGGACTTAGTTAAAAAAACACTAACATTCACCCCTTAACTGCCATCAGGTTTAATTTGTAGCAGGTGCGCTCAACTTGGGCAGTTAAAGTGATATATTGAAGGAAGGGCAGGTTTTCTAAATTTTCCGTCCAACTAACACGAGTAGTTTTGAAAAGTTTTCAAGACATTTTCCGTTGAATTTTAGATGTACGGCAATTGAAAGTGTGATTTACTGTCGCGATAAAATAATGGTTTTATTTAAACGATGCCATTTGAAGTGTGGGTCGGAGGGTTTGCGATGATGATACGACGATGACGAGGACTGATTTAAAAAGAGTGTCAAAAGTTTATCCCCCGGCTTTTTTCTCTCTGTCAACGTTAGCCAATAGGGCGCTCAAAGCCAATGTACTGATTTTACATTGTACCCTTGACATTTATTAAGTGTATGTAAGTGCCTTATAATGAAATACAAATATTTTGCCGGATACACATTATTGGAGGCGACCATCTTAGTCCTCAAGAGTAGCAACGTATCCGCGTCCATCCTTAAATAGAACTTCTGTTCTGTTTGAGATTGGACGTGGTTGTCCATAGGCTGCAGTGAGCACTTAACATCAGGTGGCCTTCATGCTCGTTTTTTACTATTTCATAATAAAAAAAAAGAATTTGAATTTGATGATATTCATAGTTTAAAGTCTCTTTCGGAAAGTAGGCGATAACACCATTGTGAGCGATGAAGCTTTCAGGGGATTTTCTTGTAGATTATTCTTGTGCGTTAGACCTCGCCAACTTTAGAAACTGCATAACCGATTTTAATTATTGTGTTGCAGTAAGCTTCAACTAACATTTAGTATTGGTTTTTATTCCACTCGGTTTGAATAAGAACTTTTTGCTACTAGAATATCTGGAAGAACCCCAATATCGAAGTCCCCGTGAATGAACTCGTAGCCAGCAGTTAATTTAAAATAAAGTAATTTCAAAGGATGCTAGGTAATAATTAATTCTCAAAACGGGTAGTAGACTAAATAAGTTTGAGAATCTTTGATTCGTAGTATCACATAAATGCATCAACATCTTCACCAATTTTAAAGTTGCATGTGACAGTACTTTATAACTATGTATTTGCTATCAAAACATTGCAGTAACCAGGAATTGAAAAAGGAAAGGCATAGGAAAACAGATGATCGAGCTCAGTGGCATGCCATTGGAGAGGCCTTTGTCCAGCAGTGGGCTATTATAGGTTGATGATGATGAAGCAATTATAACTTACGTAATTGAAGTCGCAGGCAATAGCTAGTATTAAATAAAACTCAAAAACAACAAAAATCGTCAATAAAAAATTGATTGATTAACAAATTAAACTGAAACCGAAACGAAGATTAAAACTTACGTATTCAAGCGAAGATTCGTTAAAATCATCAATCGCATACACGTCCAACCACAGAAAGTGTACACGCCTGCGATGTATAATGCAATTGTTAATTAAAAACACGATTCGCAATCACGGCCGAGCGGCGAAAATGTTTAATTGCGCCTTTTGTGATGTAATGCGTATTGGCGCGTTGTAATTTGGTAATAATTGAAGAGCTTATGCCATGAGCAATTATTACGGCCGAAAGTGTACCGTGAAGTATTGAGAGACCGAATTTTTAAGCAGTGTATTGTACTAAATTTAGATTTGTATAGACGTTTCAAAATCTTCTCATACACGTAACTAGCGAACCACGAATTTGCACGGTTGCATTCACGACATCACATTAAACATCTTTGAAATTCTCTGCTTTTCTTTGTTATAACATGCTTGTTATACATATGAATCTTTCTCTTGAATCACTCTATCAAATAATGAAAACTATATTAAAATCCGTTGCGTAATTTTAAAGATGTGAACATACAGACGACGGAAAGCGACTTCGTTTTATACTATGTAAAGATTTGCTTCGAAACGGAGGTTACGTAACCTAAACACACATTATCATTCCCTTCGAAACGCTTGCATAACGTAAATTAATAAAAACATCATAAATGTATTATACCACATTAGTATATAACGTAGAACTTGCTTGTTTGTACACGGCAAAATAGCAGTTACGGGAACTGTAATACGGATTACGTTGCAACATGCCCCGTCCCATCCCGGATATTAAGTCAATCATAATTACTAACCCTTTCCCGCCGCACATATTGCTTGGAGTACTGTCCACCCCTTACCACATTATTATATTACATAGGTCTTGAAAAATATAGCAAAATATTATAGTCATTAATGACAAATTTGTCTTTCATTCTTGAATTCAAATCGTCAAAATTACTTCCAACACATTTTAACAACGGCCATCAATAACATGCATATAAAAATTCCAATAGCGGTCACCCATCCAATTTCCGGCCGCGTCCGTAGTCGTTCAATTTTTTAAATTGTTTACGATGTTAAGTAGTCACTGTAAACTATATCCACATACAACCTCAAACAGAACTGAAGTCCTATCTGAGCCCGTGTGTAGATGTGTTATTGCTCCTGAGGACTAAGATAGTCGCCTCGCTTGTTAATGTAGCCAGCAAACGCGTCTTACGCGTTGCTTTACGGCTGAGTTATTGTTGTTGAACTATTGTTCGACCATCTAGCAAAGTAAGGTTATTTAGGAAAGGGTTTCAGCATATGAATCGTTAATGCTAAATCTGCATGTCATATGTTTTTAAGATACCTATAGAGCTTCCAATAAGGTTTAACGATAACTTTTTATTGAAAGTTCGTAAAATTGTCACTGTTGGTCATAGGACAGACTGTTTATCTTGACTTCTGAAGTATAAAAGTTCGTAAAATAGTCACTAGCGGTCACCAATCCGACTCCAGACTGCGTACAATCATGCTTAACTTATTAAAGTAATATAGCCGTCAAGCATTACTTGTATGTCGGTTACCGGCTATACTTTGAAGCGAGGCGATCATCTTAGTCTTCAGGAGTAGCAACGCCTCTACGTTCGAGCTCAGATAGTATTTCAGTTGTGTTTATGGTTGTACGTGGATGTCTATGGGCTGCTACTACTCAACATCAGGTGATTTGCATGCTCTTTTGCTACTCTTCTCACAAAAGAAAAAATGTTTCGAGCAGAGAACTGCGATCGGTATTCAATACGGGAATGCGGCCAGCGTCCTTACCACCATATCGTATGAACACAAACTCCCTGCACATGGTTTAGAATAGGCTTTTATTATAATTAGTTATTATTATTCGTTTTAAGGTATTCTATGTTCTGGTTGAGTTAATTAATTGTGTAATTATTTTAAAACATACTAATTATTACATGATTATATTTGAAATTGACTCATAAATAAAATCATTTAACTTCTCCACGGGAACTTATGAATAAATTTCCAGTAGACTAGGCTTTAAGGTAGTACTAATCTATTACACGTCGCTAAGTTGCTAGCTTATAAAGTCAAACTTAAGTCAAAGTTAGGACATCCTCAAAGCTCCGTAGAGATTTTATAAAAGTACATCCTGTTTTCAAGACTCGCTACCATATATATTGTCGATAGAACCGTTGATTGTTTTTATAAAAAAACTAGCTTTTAACGCGGCTTTGCTCGACTAAATGTAGTTACTAGACCAGACTAGATGTAGCTCTATGTTTACTCTTCATGTATTAAATGTGTACAATACATTCATATTATAACAGAGAAAAGCCGATAATTTCAACGACTTGTTATGTGACGTCGTAAATGACCGCGCCAAGCCGTTGTGGGTTGCTAGTAAGTAAATAAATACGAGTGAAGACACAATTATAGAGTCATTTTTCGCAAATAAATCACAAAAACTAATACGAAGCTGTCCATAGTTGACCTCAGCGATACAGTTTACAAATTCAGGTGGGTTACGGTTCGCGCTTTGATATACGGCAGCACGCCGCTACAAATCACCACACCCTTTATAGCGCGACCATAAATTACGAACACCCTGTACAGGGTAACCATATGTCTTTCTTTTTATGAGACAGATTCATCGAAAGAGCTTGCAGGTCATCAGAGGTTAAGAAGTTAGTCGGATCTATGAGTATTTTTTTAGGAGGTCTTATCTAAAGTCGTGCGTAATGTCTTGCTACACTCGAACACCAAGATTGTCGCCTCGTATGTAAGGGTAGCCAACAATCACACTTCTTCAACTGAAACACAATAGTTCTTACACACAGGTTTATGAATTCTCAAAAGTAGGGGAAGGGGCGTCTACAATCGATTTCAGATGTAATTCCTATTTTTAAATTGGATTTCCTTACAAATATGTATATTAATGTAAGGAAATAATTATTTAACATTAAGTAAATTACAACTTCATTCGTTTATTTTAAAGTAATACAATAGTGAAATTTATTTATTATATTATATTTTCTATGTAACAGGTATTCACAATTAACGATATTTGGTTTTTTAATTGCCGATAATTCTAACCAGTTGCATGGCTCGTGTTCACAGCTAAACTGCGATAGTACAATCTACCACTATCACATAATCATGACTATTACATAGTAAAACGTCTTCATTAGTTTATCTATTTTTTCTTATATTATCTTTTGTCCTGCTATTTTTAAACTCATGGCCACTTTCCCTAGAACTGAAGTTATATGTGACGTTGAGAACTCAATTCGGGTATTGGAATGTTTGAGTTATGGCGACAAGGCTTCCTATCTCCGAATTGAGGAAAAAGTTAGATTTCTTGTAAAAAGAAAGAATAAAAGAAAGTCTCAATGATTCATTACTATTACCAACATTTTTGGTAATTTTCCAGTTGGGTGCTATTTGATCGAGTGATGGATATTGAACAGACTTTCAACCTTAAAGTTTCGCTCGTGGCTCTAACCTGTAGGTGACATGCTGATTAGAGCTATGTTTTAAAACTATAGATTTTATTATGTACCGGGTAATCGCAATTAACGATTTTTGATTGCCGATATTTCGAAACAGTTGCATGGCTCGTGATCACGGCTAAACTTGGGTGTTTAGTCGTAACAACTTGTTCGTTCAACTTGTAGTGTTAGTTTGAATATCTTTTCTCTGAAGTCATTTAATTTATAGTTTTGTCTTAAGCACAGGCTTAGTAACGTTGTTCCTAATTCTATTTAAGTCAGTCCGAATTGATTTAAACAGGTATTGTACTGCTGTCCACGTCAGTGATTAATCGTGGAACTTACCTAAACATAGGGACTTTCGATTATGGCAACACAGATTTTTCTTTAACTACAATAAACGAATGAAAACGGGGTTTTTTACCTCTGTAGCTAGTCGTACTCTACGGGGTAGTTGGCTCGTAGAGTGGGCAGGAAAATTCGGGTCTTGAAGGTGTCCTCCTTATCCTGTTTTTTTAAGACGATCGATTACCTCCTTATTATGTTGCAATATTTTTAAGTGACATAAAAAAATAGTAACATAATACAGGAAGTAAGGTTTCTACTTACAATGAACAAACGAACAAGAAGGGGGACGTCCTACACCTATCTTAAAGTTGTGAGAACTATAGTTCGACCGGGAAGGTACCACCGTCGCCCTCATAATCTGCCATAAAGCAATTCTTGTGTTTCGCTTGGAGAGGTGTGATTGCCGCCTATACTTTAAAGCAAGGCGACCATCTTAGTCCTCAGGAGTAGCAACGTAACGTTCGAGCTCAGTTAGGATTTTGGTAATGTTTGTGGTGATACGTGGATATCTATGGGCTGCGACTACTTCACATCAGGAGGTTTGCAAGCTCGTTTGCTACTCTTCACAGATAAAAAAAATCTGCTACTCATACCCAGCGATTTATTACGGCTCTCGCGGGGGAGGAGATTGGTAGGGATTATTCGGGCCTTCATTGCTCTTCTCAAGGGGCCTAGAGACTCCTCGGACGGGTCGCGCGGCTCTACATCGATCATTTGACGTAACACCGCTTAGTAGACGTTTAGCGGGCGGCTACGAACTTGGTCGTGCGACCGTCTACCGAGCTGCTGCCAGTCGTCGTCCCGGTATTCGGGGGACTCTGCCTGTTTCATACTTTCACTGTATGTACATAAAAATCCGTGTTACTAAAACGGAAAGTTACTTTATATTTACATAAGTATTACTATATACTAGTTCCACGATTAATCAAAGTAACTTTGACAATGGTACAAAAGCTATCAAGTCTTGAAGGGCAACTTTTGATTTTGTTTAAGGGAAATATACATATATTGTTCAATCTGGAAAGACAAAGGGAGCAAAGAGCGTCCTTAATCAGGGAGATAGACGACCTGGTAAGGATGGCGGGTAAACGCTGGATGCAGGCACAAAACCGGTCTGAGTGGCCCCGTCTAGGGGAGGCCCTTGTCCAGTTGTGGATGCGTGAAGGGTAATGGATGGATGGTTCTATCTAGATATAATCCCTTATTGTTTAGCGAAAGGATAATTTCGGATACAAATTACATAAACCAAACAAACGCTCTCAATTGTAAATTACAACACATTAAGCACAGTGTACAATGACATACAAAAGTGTTATCGCGTTAAAACGGTCACATTCGCTGTATGGTGAATACATTTTTATTCGTGATTTTACGAGTAGCGTGTAACGGCCACTCCAAAAATTCATTGTTGTGCCCGACTGTACCTAAATGTCAATTGAAATTGCTCTGTTATTCATAGCTAGTTGTTGCGCACGGCTTCCTTCACGCGGGCTTCAATTTTCTAGTTTTTTCACGTTTACCTTTTTCCACCGCACCACTCGTCGAAGGTTGACGTTCCATCCGCATCAACTGGACTCGTGACGGTCCTCTACAGTCCGATTTGCACATTCCTTCTTACCACGGACGTCTAAGACGTGGAACAAACTTCCTTCCGAACTCTACCACCTTTAAACCCACACCTAAACCACAATGCTTAATAAAATCAGTTAGGTAGCTAAAATAACCCTTTAAAATTACACATTCAGTGTTGCCACAGTCAAGTGACAAGTATTTTGAGCTGGCAACATTTAGTGCAAATTTTGAGTACGCATTGTTGAAAATTATCCGCTTTCCGCAAACAGTTTGGTGAATATTTTGAACAAAATGAGATAATATCAGTTTGGACGTTGTGGGGTTAGCGACAAGTAATTTTAGTTAAAATAACTTATATTTAATTCTAAAATGCTCGAAAATTGCCTAATTTAGAAATTTCTGCATTTAATATTTCCATATGTGTATGCTATCTGTAATTCTTGTACAGAATACCTAGATCCCTGGCCTCATTATAGGATGTGTTATCGCGCGATAGTAATTTTTTTATGTGAGAAGAGTAGCAAACGAGCATGCAAACCACCTGATATTAAATAGGCGCAGCCCATAGACATCCACGTAAAATCACAAACACAACTAAAATCCTATCTGAGATCGAACGTAGATACGTAACCACTCCTGAGGACTAAGATGATCGCTTCACTTCAAAGTGTAGCCGGCAACCGCACCTCTTCAACTGATACACGAGTAATAGTTAACGACGGATTATGAAGGTGGCGGTGGTAGAACCATAGTTTCCCGGTTGAACTATAGTTCACCCACTTTTATATTTACATATGTACATATATTGGAACTGGGCAACAGTCATTAGAGTTAATTTACCGTTTTTTGAGCAATATTTTTAAAATTACGTTTAACTAAACTACACTATATTTATAACAGGCGTCTGAACGTAAGATCTATGTTGCTGGTGACAAAATGCCTAGTTCATATTTCACCCAGAGTATTGCGATCGCTATTCAGCTTGAGATGTTCAGCATTCTTGGAGTATACTGCACGGACTTATTATAAATTATTTAGGTTAGGCTTTTATTACAATTTGTTTTAAGGTAATAAAATTTATATTCAGATTAATAAGTTTGAAAAACAACAAAATAATATAAGTGAGGATTTTTGTTAATCTCCCAAACAAAGTTCGAAAAATAGTGGTGTTACACAAAACGGCAGCCAGAAACGTAGCAATACGTCAATCAAGCAAAAACCGAGCGATGGTCGTGATTGATGGGCGCAGGAGCCGCCACCGCTAGACAAATGACGCGCGGGCAGCGGGGACTGACGTGCGCTGCGCGGGGAGGGAGGGGGCAATGTTACTGTTGATAGTTACATCTGTTTAGCTTCCATAATCTAATGTTTTTAGCAAAAGAAATCCTCGTAACTTCGATTTCCCGTCTGTCAAAAAGACAAACATACATACGTTCTGAATAACACGGCCAGAGAGACAGTCGGATAGGCGCAAAGACGGACAGACAGACAGACAGACGGACAGTTAAATAGACGGACAGAAGGACCGTCTGACAAACGATCAGAGATTAAGATAGATTGACAATCATATAATGTAATCAATAAGGGATAACGTGTATACTGAACGAGGTTTTTTTAAATGCCGTAGTCAAATACTTGTTAAAAAAATAAACCTTATAATGTAGTTTTTTATCTGTCATTGCCATATGGACAGCCAGGCGGTTGCACCGATAAATAGTCAGTAAGAGCGACGAACAGTCAGATCAAGGAATCGATAGTTAGACGATTAGTTGGTTAGAAGATTACCTTCAACTGTCCAAGTGATCGTCGAAATTAGAAGGGACTGTCTGTCTGTCCCTTCATTTGTCTGCCTGTATGTATCTATAAGTTCATTTATTTGTAGGACGCGACCATTTTATACGGAGACCGTTAATGGACAGACCGATCTACGATATATGGGACAGGTCTCCAAAAATGGTTGCAAGTTAACAAACTACTTTCTTATTTATTAAAGTCAATATTTTGAAACATATGCAATCTAAGTAATCAAAATGGTGACTTTGCCACTCTGAATGCCACTCTGCCACTTTGCCACTATAAATAGTGGAACTTAAAAAACGTATCCAATGATAATTGCCTCCTTAGGTTCTGTGATGCTAACAGTTTATATGGTTAACGGTTCCAAATATATGCACGCGTAGTTTGTTAATTAACATTGCTAATCATCGCCATGGGAACAATGGGCCATTAATATTATCTAGATTGAGCCTAGAACAAGGTCTGCCTAAGTTTAATCTTAATCTTGAAAGTGCTATGCTAACACATATTAATAATACCTACTCAGGATGCCTATACGCACGCTTTGAAAGTTTCAGGTTATATTTAACAAAAGCTGATATAGCCTAGATTTAGGATACGAATACTTAGCATGAAGTGCCTTTGATTTTGATAATTATGAACGTTTTTGAAATATATTATCAGTTTCTGGAATTCTGAAAGAAATAATTGAAAAGAAAGCTTCGATTCATATCTATATTTAAAATTGCATCTACGCCAGTATTCTCAAGAAAGATAACTATGATACGCAAGAGAAAAATAGATACAGATATAGAATAATAGAAAGAAAAGCGGACTGAGGGATAGAGAAACAGATGGTAAAAGTGGGTTAGATGAATAGACAGAGAGAAGAAAAAGTCAGAAGGTTAGATGAACACACGGAGAGAGAAAAGTACGCAGACGGGCAGATGGACAGACCGAGAGAAGAAAAATGGCCAGAGGGATAGATGAACATACGGAAAAAAAAGTAGACAGAGGGACAAATGGATAGACGGGGAGAAGAAAAATTGCCGGAAGAATAGATGAATAGATGTTTAGATGGATATAAAGTAAAAGAGACAAACGTACAGTTGGACAAACTAAACGAAGGAAAGACGATCATACGGACATTCGAGATGATGAACCATTACCACTTGGCACGGAATGCTAAAATCTGAACACAAATACATAATCTTAGACCCCTGAGTAAAGCACACACGTACCCACATTTATTCTATGGCCAGTGTTAAAATGCAATTTCGTATGCAAATGGCACCTCTGAGTGCAGTACCCGTTATTACATTGCATTTTCATTCTTATATCATGGTGTTAAAGTTCAGATTAGATTGCGAAGTTTTACAGCTATTCGTAACGGAATTAGGAACGTGCTCGTAAATGACTGTTTCCGTCTTCTACGTATTTCGTACTGATCTGAATGCGAATAGTACTTGATATTTTATTATTATGATTATAATAACTGTGATGTGGAGGGGAGGTACCAACACTGACGTCATGATCTGAGCTAATAATTCTTATTTCGAAAGGGTAAGTGCCACTACCAACCCTACAAACGAAGCTACCATATTAGTCAGGTCGTCGTATGTTTTATCACCAATGTCTACCACAGCGCATTCAATTGCATTTTCAAGTACATTTTATGTTTCCACTTTCAGTTCGTCTTGCGTCAAGCGCTGCGTTATAAGGCGCATGCAGCTTCTCTATATATATTCGGTTGGTTAGTCGTTAAGGCGAACTAGCTATTACTACGTCATATTAAGTGTCAAGTGTAAAAAAAGGCAAGCAATGGAGAATCTGAATGAATCTGATCTGATGGTTATTTCAAAAAACGGAGGAACAGTATTCAAATATTTTGAACTAAAAACATATTATTATCAAAAAAATACAGGAATGTCTAACTTTCAATAAACTTTGTCAATTCAATAATCTGCAATTTTGGTTGCTAAAACGCACGAAATGTTGCACGTACCTACCGGTGATGAATCAGCGTGCGCTATCGGTATGCGTTCTTGTCAAACTAGTATTAACGGTTGCGCTATTGTGTGCGCTATGGTGGATAGAGCAGTTACTTAGAGGCAGACGCAAGATGAACAAGAAAGCGCACGAACACAGCTTGTCGTTCGTATCACTCAACGATTGAAATCACTCCCATATCTTTTACGGCTCCTATACAACGTAAAGCACGTTTTACGATCAGAGCTTACATTTTCATTTCACTGAAAGAAAACCTTTTTACTGTGTTCAAAAATCTTTAAAAGCCTTACATATTGCACAGTCCTGTATCACCCGAGTATAAAGGAAGTATCAACATTGATCTCCTAAAGGGGGTTAAATAGAGAATGACTTTTTGTATAGGGTTTTGTCTCGATTTGTATTTAGTATTTGTTTCTTGTATCCCTTTTAAAAATGTTACTAAAAATAAACTAATGCTCTAGGTATTAGTTCAGTATTAGGCTAATAGGCCATTAAGGCCTACTATTCTTCGGGTGGATGACGAAAACTTTGTGCCGGGTGTTTTTTTATATGAGAAGAGTAGCAAAGGAGCATGGTAACCACCCGATGTTAAGTAATGGCAGCCCATAGACAATCACGTACAACCACAAAATCCTATCGGAGCTCGAACGTACATACATACGTTGCTAGTCCTGAGGACTAAGATGCTCGCCTCACTACAAAGTGTAGCCGGTAACCGCACCTCTCCAATCGAAACACAAGTAATGTTTTACGGCGAATTATGAGGGTGGCTGTGGTACCTTTTACCGGTAGAACTATATGTCTCCCACCATTATTCTAGAAATAAGACAGCTAATTACGATACCTGTTCCATGTTATCCTGTAACATTATCCCGAGTGAGCACGCCACCGCCAAGACATCGTATGTCTCCCTAATTCCCACGGGACGCGTTAATATTAATATCTGCCGCCACGCTCCGCTTCACACCGCACTTCGTTCCCAGCTCCTGTTTTATCGTGTTTTACTTCTGAATAGCTTAGTATCTTCATAAACAAATAACTAAGGTTTCTCTATTTATAATTATTACTTCTCACTATTGTATAAAAGTGAAACGTTGTCTGCTTGTCTTTGTTTGTATTTCTTTATCCCGTAAACTAAAGATTTAATATGCCTCAAATTTTGTAAACAGAGTGCCTACATCTGTAGTCTTTTTATAGGCCTGGAATTATCATACTATTTTATATTACTACGTTATAGAACTATAGCATGACCGTAGATATACCATTGTAGTTTTCATAATCTGCCGTAAAATAAATATTTATGTTAGATTTGGCGAGGTGTGATCGCCAACTATATTTACAAGCGAGTCGTCCACTTTAGTTCTCGGGTTACAGTTTAGTCTAGACTCGGATTGGCAACGCATCTACGCAGGACGTCGGCGTCCATGAGCTACAGTTTCAACTTCAGGTGACCTGCATGCTCGTTTGCTTCTCCTCCAATATAAAGAAATATATTTGATATCATGGGAATGCATAATGTACAATTACAATCACTGCCTTTTCCAGAAATATCTTTTAAATCACGTATTGCTATTACAACTTATAGGAGGAATCGAAGCCTATGTGTATTTTGAAATGAACTCGTATTGGTTTATAATTTTATGGTGTTTAACGATAAGTTAATAACTTATTTAATAACTTTTTTTACAGGTAAGAATGCGTGTACAGTAGGCTTCATTTATGATCAACGGGTGAGCTTTCTTTACTATACATTTTCTAGACGCCCAAGTCCTCAACATGTCAGATTATTCAATCAAAGACGGTTTACGAGAGAAACGGCATCTTAGTATAAGCACTGATTTCAAAACTATTTAAAAACACTCTATTTTCTTTATGCAGAAGGGTAGGCAACAACCACACCAAATAGAGACCACTCATTAAGTGGTCGCTGCAGCCCATGGACGTCCTTATACAACGAAAACAGGTCTGATATTTTATTTGAGGTACGTAGACGCGATGCTACTACTGAGGATTACGTTCGCTTCGCTTTTAAGTATACCCGGTATCCCCACCACTCCGACGGATAAATAATGCGGATTGCTTGACGGCGCTTTATAAGTTTATTAATGGTACCTTCCTAGTCTAAACTAAAGTTCTACAACTTGTTAACTTAAATCGTCCATTTGCGAAAACAGTGATTTGAAAAACCTTAATTTTACAGGAAACCATTTTTAAACTCTTGATGGAATCAAACTTTTTTAATATAGCAGATATGTAATAGTGCAAGAGCATATTTTAGGTCAAGTAATATAGTAACAATTCATGTAAAGGTATTGAATGTTTTCAAACAAACCAAAAGAAATAATCACGTTTATACAATTGACAACTTGACAAACTGTATATCTCGAAATGTCATACTATCGTCGCAAATGTTCGAAACTTATGAAATGTTTTTCAACAATGAGAATGTATTCTAACAAAAAATTAAATAACATTAAATCCAGATGATTTTGATTCGTACTAAGTGGAACAGGACAGTCGATCTTGCTACGGTTTCAATATCAAATTTCGCCGACCAGTACATCTTGAGCTCTTAAGATTTATTTATCGCCTCTAACCCATTCCACGTAGGACTGTTATGATATTCATGGTGGCTCTATCAAACTGGTCCTGCGGCTGAACCATCGGCGTGCATATTTGAACACTTCCTATCAGGCATTTGTCAATGAACATCAAAAGACATATGGTATGGTATGATTTTAAGCATAGCATTCAAGTTTCACAAAACTTACAATAATACCACGATACATTAAAAATCTTTTGCGGACAACGAAAAGAGAGAGAACTATATATAGTTTGACGTTGTACTTGTGTTTCGATTGGAGAGGTGCGGTTGCCGGCTACATTTTAAAGCGAAGCGACCATCTTAGTCCTCGAGACTAGCAACGTATCTACATTCGAGCGCAGATAAGATTTCAATCGTGTTAGTTGATGTCTATGGAATGCGACAGCTTAACTGCTGGTCTGGTTTTATTTTGTTAACTTAAAAAAAACAATCACACACAGGTCACTGATGGTGAGTGGTCATTGCAACAAACCTTTGTAACCAACTCCATGTAGAATCAGACTATTTGAAGTGTTACTTCTGAAAAGCCTTTTCACAAAAGCCTTACCACTCCTAATGACTAAATGGTCGCGCCATATAAATAAACCGATCATCTTTCAAAATGTACAAAGTTATATTTATTTATTGATAAGCGAAAAAATTGTGACAAAAACTAGAATATTTGGTACAAAAGGTACTTGTCTGAAAAGAGATAGAATGACGTAGAATTCGCCGCGTAGCTAAATCTCAACGGGAATTCAATTCGGCAGGAAGTCGGCGTTGGCACTGCGGTCACGCCGGACTGAAGGTGATCAAATAAAAATTTCTCCAAAACTTCAATTGTAACAATGTCTATTGTTTTCAATTCTGTTTAGTGATCCTGTCTGAACAAATGATCCTGTGTTATGCGACCTAGCTAACGAATATTCACGATTAATGATTTTTAATTCTCGATATTTCGAATCAGCCGCATTTTAATATCTATTTAGAATTCACTTTCTAACATTAGCAAATTACTTTTATACTGTAGAATCAAATGTAAAGTCAATATTTTAATGTATGATGTTCATTTTTGACAAGTGACCTGTTTCAGCAACTGGTACCACCGCCTTCATAATCCAACGCAAATCAATTGTGTCGATTGGAGAGATCCACAAGCTACAATATTATTATGCTATTGTTCTAACTAATGTAATTGTAATTCGTACACCCTAATGGGTAGGACATACGAAAATATAATGTTAAATGTAAGACCTATGTACAACAATACGTTCTTGCAAATAAATTGAATTTAAATTTAAATTTAGGATAAACTTCTTTTGTATTTTTTAACTAGTAAGGCTACTATCTTATCGATCAGGACAAGTAACGTATCTATCAGGTATGACTTCATTTCTCTTTAAGATTACGTGTTCATGGACGTTCATGGGCTGCAGCGACCATTTAAAATCGAGTGGTCCGTAAGCTCGTTTGAAGAATGAAGAATAAAACTTCAATGAAGTTACACTTTCCGTCGAAATCTCGTTATTTAATGCTGTGTAAATAAAATAAGTCTGAAGATGTATTCAATTCGGTGCAAAGCCCGGAGTTGGAGTTTGTTTTCATTATTTTTATTCCTATTCAAAGTGAAGGCACTTTAAACTTGTTTGGTAATGGCTACTTTAAAGTTTTCGTAACCAAATAATGGATTTGAAATATTTGTGCGAACTCATTGTTTAACTTTGTAAATATTTCTGATTTTTTCAGTTTTTAAATGATTCGTTATGACGGTATTAGTCGGTAGCCATTATAAATTTTGATAAAATGTTGCTTTTCTTTTTGGCCATATTTCATAGCTATTTCTAATTTTCACAAAAATATCTGATATGTTGTCCAGGTCTGCTTGGTCATTTTTAAGTATTCCTATAATGTTGTCTGACTATTGTGCAGCTTATAAATACATATCATTATGTTGATCACATATTTTTTCAAATCAATAATGTTTTTAAATCTTATAGAAATGTACTGGACAGTCAGAATTGATGCTATAAATATTCCTTGGACGCTTATTTTTTTTGCTTAAGACTTTGTTTTAATCAAAAATGTTGATACCAATCTATACTACTTAATTATACAACACAATGAACAGAATTTGTTGGAACTTTAACACAAAAAAGAGAAATAACTTGCCTTGCAGAGGTCATGCATAAACAAGTTTGTAATCTATTTCTTTTTTACAAAAAGGAACTGCGAAAAACTTGAGGCATTCCAACTTAGTTCTTTATTACAATGAAGCCGGAATTTTCCACATTAAATATTCCTAGGCTACTGGGCTAGTTATAAACCTTTAAGGGTTGAAATAACCGAGCCTAGGGATACTACATCCACTTAGAATTTCCATTGAAATAAGCGAAAATGCTTACATTATTTTTCCACCAAAATTTTTACGTGTCTTTCCAAAATTGCTCTTTAAATTTCCCCTCATTTTTCTTTTTAAAACACTCCGACTTGAGTCTGAATGCTTCTCGCGAAATAATCTGCAGTAAGTACCCTCGAGTACAGCTCGTGGACGAACTAAACAAATAGAATGCTACCACAGAGCCTTTCTATCAATTTGCCTTGTAATCTACTGTTATACGTACTTGCTCTGGACTCTGTTGCTGGGCATAAATCTTCATTAAAGAGAGGGTCAGTGCGTAGTCATGTCATCTAGTCTAAAAGTCAGTAAATAAAATGCTAATGCTAGTTTCCATCCATTTGTCTCGAATACTACACCGGACACACTGGTTCTTCCCCAAAAAAGAAAGTGAGTTTGTAGTCGTGTCATACTGTAATCAAAAAGTCTGAAAATTTAATACCAATGATTATTCCGTCCACTTACACCGAAGTGTACTGCTGGCATTATTCTTTTTTTATTGTTATTATTAAAAACAGCATCAGACTATAGACACGTCAGAAAATACAATTCTAATTTTAAGTTTCCATCCATTTACCTTGCATTTTATCGTCGTAGTTTTTCTTCAGAAAAGGTTTTTTCACAGTCACCGTTTAGTTGTGCATTTAATGATTACAGTAGATAAATAGCTTCACAGGAAAGCTGTTTGTCTCTTGAATTAAATCCCTTAATTACCTTCTACGATTTACTACAACAAATAGAACGGTGTTAATTCAGACGCCTCAACGCTTAGCTTTTATACAGTTCAATTTAAACTGGACGCATGGAATTGTTTAAGCTGATCACAATTAGTGAAATTTTCTGACTTCAATATTGTAGCAATTTTACAATTTTTTCTGGGACGATATTGTCTATTAGGAGTCTTTTGGTAACTTCATCTACGGTTTGTCTACCAAACAGCAGGAATATTCTTTCATATGTTTACTAGATATTGTCGGTGAATTTCGTAACTATCTTTATTGGACGATCTAACTACATTAATCTTATAACAGACGCTGGCAATTATAGTATTTCCAACAAATGTAGCTTTCGCAAGTGTAATGATTTGAATTTTGTTACTTAAACTGAAAAGCGAAGCGACAAGTTTAGTCATCAGGACCAATGCTACACACAAGCTCACAAAGGATTTCAGTCCTGTTTGAGGTTCTATGTGAATGGCAGGTGGCTTGCATTATCCATCCTTATCACGTAAAATATTTCTGCAATTTATACCAATTACATATACTTTTTAACACGCTTTTATTACCTTGGGTTGTATGTATGTATGTATGTAATGGAATCTTTGAGCATAATTTTCAACAATTTCCAGATGTCTTTGAAACTTTGCACACGTGTATCAAGGACCGATGACAAAAAAAAACTAAAAAACAGTTGGATTTTTTAAAAGACTTGTTGAATTTTTTATAAAAGCGTGTTTTCTTTAACTATTATTTATTTATGTGGAATTTATCAAATGATCTACTTCTGCCCAGGACTGAGACTTGATTCACGAGGACGGTTCACTTGCAATTTGCTAGTGGCACTGAACACCGTATCTACTCCAGTGTCCATTGTTCCGTGATTTACTGCCGCAGCCTGGTATCTCGGTGCAACTGTTGTACGGACATTGTAACGTATTAAACGTGACACCATTCGGAATACGTTATTTAAGTAATGGAAGCAGGAAATTAACATGCAGTTTTCCTGATATTAAAGGCGATGTACTGATTTTACACTGTACCCTTGACATTCATTGAGTGTATCTGAATACCTGACAATGAAATAAAATATTTGAATTTGAATTTAGTAACTACTGCGATCCATAGGGATCTTTCCTTAAATCTATGCAAAGCATGGAAGAACTGCAATTCCACCAGAATGGTACCATTGCCGTCTCAATAATCGTTATTACGATTTTAAGGTACTGATAGTACCTCCCATGTTTTAGCCAGGTATGACCTGATTCTATAGTTTACTATATATATACCAACTATTGAAATAAAAACCTTAGAGGTGGCTTAAATCTGTGACAGATTTAAACTCCGGTCCTATTTCGAGTATAATTCAATTCCGTGGGCAGTAAAAGGTTCTCACTTTTGCTGATAATTCTTCGAACGTCTTCACTAAATCAGCTAAAATTGCTCAGTTCCAAAGTCTAATTAGAATAAAAGCTTCATTCAGCTTTTTGGAACCCGTAAATGTGATAACGATCCAACTTGTTTTATTCCAGATCTAGAAAGTCCAGGAACCTGTTTTATTTCTGCAATAGTCTGGGAATAAATTATTTGCATTTTAACACCTAATTTGAGTAAGAGTTTTGTGGAATTTCGGCTCTACAGATGGTACAAGTTTTTGCAGTTCGTCTGCAGTGATATTATCATACTACTACACCTATTTTTGCTTTGTAACGAAAGCATGGAGCAATCTGTAAGGCAGTTGTCCTTATTTGAGGCTGTGATTAGGCCTGACCCAAAAGTAGTAAAACCTTATCCAGAATAAGCACGCGGTCCTTATTTTTATATGATAAGATAAACGAGCAAGCACGTCACCTGATGATAAGTAGATGCCGTAGTCTACGGATGTCTACATACAAATTCAAATAGAACTGTAATCCTATTTGAGCTCGTATGTAGAGGCGTTGCTATTCCTAAGAATGGATAAGATGACTACCGCGCTAATATAGCCGGCTACCTCACCTCTTCAGCTGAAACGCAATTATTTTACGACAGATTATGAAGGCGACGGTGGTACTTTCCCGACCGAACTATTATTTTACCATCTTGCTTATTGGGTTAGAAAGGACAAACAAATTTTAGAGGACTTTTAAATTTGTAAACATTTACAATTATTGGAAAAATAATTATCCTATGTTTCGGAGAGATGGTGTGAAGTAAGCCTGTCTGCCGTCATAATTGATGACTCGACGACTCATGTTCAGATATTCCAAAGAAAACTTCAAGAAAACTTGATTATCTTCGTATGTTGCTCGGGCAGCGTAATGTTGTCGTAGAGAGATCCGAACCATGCGACGGCTTGAGCGAGAATGATGACTACCTGTGGGCGCTCGGACTTTTATAACAAAATTTGGTGGGTACATACATAACTTTTTACGATCGGTAAAACATTTTTAACATTTCTAGATTTGGCTAAAAACGACTAATAAAAACAACATT
>DWON01002239.1:0-21285 GCA_018251015.1 Phocides pigmalion okeechobee
GTTCGAGCTCAGGTAGGATTTCGGTCGTGTTTGTGGTTATACGTGGATGTCTAAGGGCTGCGACTACTCAACATCAGGTGGCTTGCTCGATTGCTACTCTTTTCGCATAAAAAAGAATAAAACCATTTGATGCTAAAAATAGCATGTCCATACACCTTTAACCATGAAACATATAACCTTCAAAGTAGAATTTTCAGCCACCAAATTTTGACGTAAAATATGTTAGCTACAATTTATAGTTTAGTTTTATAGTTTTAGGTACAATTAGTTAAAATTATTAAGAGTTTTGATTATCTTATACACTTATATATTATTAAAGACGTTACAGATTGAAATTGGACTTTGCTGAATTAAGACCTGACGTACGCATGTCAGTTTAAATTACCTTAATCTAATGAATTACTACAATCGTCGATCATTATTTTACTTTAAGTTTGATATAAAATTTTCATTATAAAATTGGTCATAATTAAATTCAAGACCTAATATACAATTTAACTACTGAATATCGTAGCACTAACTTTAATGAGCTAGAAACTATTAGAACTACGATCTACTACTACTAGAACTAGAAATTATCAAACTAAAACTCTTGAATGAATGAATAAATGAATGAAGCCACAAATATTGTACATCAAAAGCTAAATTGAAAGCTAATAAGGAAAACATCATTCGGAAGGACGTATTTTGCCGTAAAATGTTACAAGTTGAAAATGGGAAGTCATAATGGATTCTTAATAGGAAAAAAACCGTCGATGCCGTTTTTACAACAATATTTAACGTACATTTCTTTTATCATCAGACCACAATTAAATTGATTTTCCACTGCCATTTTGTAACATTGGTTACTCGTTTGTACAAATTATACAAGTGTATATATTTCACAGCCTTCAGGCCATAGGGATCGTGAAACCCTTAGTATTCAGAACATACAAACGCTAATGAGCTATATTTGTATTTTACCTATTGTCCTACACTTCTTTTCATAATTTTCTTATAATAATTATGAAAAAAGACTTATAATAGTAAAAACTTATTCTGCAATATAAAATCAGGACCATCTATAATTATTATAAAAAATTAAAGACTTGTGTATGGTTAATATTAATGTCAACGTAAAGTAAAAATACCACATTTTTAGTACACCAGCAATATAATCATATTATTTTCTAGCAACATAGTAAGATAGCAGGGAACATAAACTTTACTAACGATTTATTTTCAACAGACGTACATGGCTCCTTGGATGTCAATCTTCGGTGATTTCACAAAGGACCCCGAGGCGATGTATAACAATTTTCGCGTATACGGCACCGGCTTGCTTCTCATAATGGGCATGGTTGTGTTTGTGGGTGTGAAGTTTGTAAACAAGTTTGCGACCATTGCCTTGGCGTGCGTCATTCTCTCCATCTCCGCTGTCTACGCTGGAATCTTTGTGAACTTCAACGGAAACGATAAACTTCAGTAAGAAAGTTTATTATCACAAAAAATATTTGCAAACTAACCTTACCTATAATAAAAATCTGATTTAGATATAGGAAATATAATTTACTAAACTATTGACGTATATGACATCGTTACGATTTAATCATGATCATTTCTTTAGAATATCTTATGTATGTTTTTTAGAAAAAGCTTTTTTCCATAAAACAACGCAATGTGATGTCTATTGCTATAAAGCAAAATTAATTGTATAAAACAAAGAGATAAAAAATTGGCATTATGCTGCCTTATACGTGACGTTGCATAATACTATTACTTGGATTGGATTTAAATTTAAATATAATATTTTTAAACATTGCAGCAAATAAATAATCTCATTAAACCTAATAATAGTCACATAATTAAACGGTTTTTTTAGAATGTGCGTGCTTGGGAAACGATTACTAAAGGACATTAATATTAAAAATTGCTCCAAGGTCGATGGTGGTGAATTATATCAATTATTTTGTCCTAATAAAACATGTGACCCGTATTACACTGCCCACAACGTTTCCATTGTACAAGGAATTAAGGTAAACGAATCTACTACTATCTACTACTATTACTATCATATTTTATCCCGTTATTTTACAAAAATTGTAACAACTTATTTTTCTTCCAGGGTTTGGCTAGCGGAGTGTTTTTTGACAATTTGCAAGATTCCTTTTTACAACTTGGTCAATATATTGCATATGGAAAAGAACCCGATGACATCGAACAAATGGAAAGGCCTACCTACAATCAAATATACGCTGATCTCACAACTACGTTTACTATTTTGATTGGAATATTCTTCCCTTCAGTGACAGGTTAAATAATAACTCAACAAGGTCAAAGAATACTGTTTTCATTGATAGCCTTATACAACTATTTTTCTCATTTAACAGGTATCATGGCCGGTTCTAATCGCTCCGGTGATTTGGCTGATGCCCAAAAGAGTATACCAATTGGAACTATTGGTGCTATCCTAACAACTTCGACCGTTTATCTTTCCTGCGTCCTTCTCTTTGCGGGAACTGTCGACAACTTACTACTCCGGGATAAGTGAGCCAATACTATTTTTTACTTTTTTGTGGCATACGTATCTTTGTGTTTGTAACCTTGTACATATCCAGTATTCTCTGCAGTATCTTCTCGTCCAGATTTACCTTTCCCTTTGCCTTGTTTGTTGAAACGGTTTTTATGTGTACCCGTATACTTTGATGTGTCTGTCATTCTATCAAGAAATTTTGAATTTTCCGGTTTTGTTGCTTTAGATGTACCCGGTACCTTACATGTAGTTAGTTTTTCTTTAATTTCATTAACGTCCAATCTATGTTCTTTGGCCAATGTTTCAATAAATTGTACAAATGTTTTAAAGTCTATAGTTTTGGATTTTAATTTTTGAAAAGATATCGCAGTATCCGTTGTAGAAAGCTTCTTTCCATCAAGTAATTTGGCTTCCTTTAACCATTTATCGATGTTTGTTAAAGTTATTTGCTTTCCATCACTGCTTGTATTTCCAAATTTTGAATATTCTTTAAATGTTTCTTCTAATATTACTTCTTTATTCAGTTTATCTACCATTATGAAATGATGAAATATAATACAAAGATGTTTGAAATCAAATACATAAATTTACATTTTTCATAGCCAACTGGATTTTTTTTTATTTTACTTTCAGATTCGGTCAATCAATAGGTGGCAAACTTGTTGTTGCAAACATGGCATGGCCAAATCAATGGGTTATTCTCGTTGGATCATTCCTATCAACTTTGGGTGCTGGCTTACAATCGTTAACTGGTGCCCCTCGATTGCTTCAAGCTATTGCTAAGGATGAAATTATCCCGTTCCTTGCTCCATTTGCTGTTTCATCAAGCCGAGGAGAACCAACCAGGTAATTACTTATTTCCTATTTATTTATATTTATATGTGAGCACATAACTAAATATGGTTAATTTCTTTTCATCTCTATTTAAAATGTTTTCTAGGGCCTTGCTGCTTACGATGGTGATCTGCCAGTGCGGTATCCTTCTAGGAAACGTCGATATTCTTGCTCCTCTTCTCTCTATGTTCTTCCTTATGTGCTACGGATTCGTCAACTTGGCTTGCGCTCTGCAAACTTTACTGAAAACTCCCAACTGGCGCCCGAGATTTAAATATTACCACTGGTAAAACTACTCATATCTCTATTTAATTATTTAACAAAATATTAATGATTGTGTAATTATTTAATGTCGTCCTCTTTGTATTTAAGGTCCTTGTCTCTCGCTGGCCTTGTCCTGTGTATCTCAATTATGTTTATGACTTCGTGGTTCTATGCACTTATTGCGATGGGTATGGCTGGTCTGATCTACAAATATATTGAATATCGAGGGTAAGTTACAAAGTAAAAACTCAAATCTTGCAGATCTAAAGAGATATGTTACATTAAGCAATTATATTTAATTATAATACTTTGACATTTAATAAATCACTTCACTGCATACTTACTATACATGCAAGTAAATTAAACGTAACGTGGTACAAATATAACTCTTAGAACTCAATTTTCAGAGCTGAAAAAGAATGGGGTGACGGACTTCGAGGATTGGCATTGTCAGCTGCTCGTTATTCACTGTTACGTCTTGAAGAAGGGCCTCCTCATACAAAGAACTGGAGACCTCAAATCCTTGTCCTTGCTAAACTGAATGATGACCTTACTCCGAAATACCGAAAGTTGCTTGCTTTTGCCAATCAGCTGAAAGCCGGTTAATAACATGTTTTAATATTGCTATGATTTCACAATTAATATTTTAATAAAGTTCATCTTTAATTTTAATATAAAACTAATGTTTTTATAATATTAATATAGTAACAAATGAAGTGTTGAACCAATATAAATTCCAAATTTTATTTTCACAGGAAAGGGTTTGACTGTCTGTGTGTCAGTTCTTGGCGGAGACTTCACCCGACGAGCATCTGAAGCAACCACCGCTAGACAGAACCTTCGCCAATGTATGGATGAGGAGAAGGTTAAAGGATTCGTTGATGCTCTTGTATCTCATAGCATTGCTGATGGATTGAGCCACTTGTAAGTTCAAAATGTTCTTAATATTGATAAAATATTTGTGAGATGAAATAACAAATATACACACGCCCTCATAGTCCGCCGTAAAGCATTACTTGTATTACGGTCGGAGAAGTAAGGTTGCTGGCTATACTTTGAAGCGAAGCGACCATTTTAGTCATAAGGAGTAGCAACGTATCTACGTTCGAAATCAGTTAGGATTTTAAGTCGTATTTGTGGTTGTATGTGGATATGTATGGGTTGCGACTACTTAACATTAGGTGGTTTGCATGCTTATTTGCTACTCGTCTCACATAAAAAAACGGTATATGTTAATTTACGCGAATACCCAAGTATTTATATTTTTATTTTTTCACTTAAAATATATGTTTTATATGTAATTTTCAGACATATATTATGTACCTACTTGAATATTAAATTGTGATTATCTTTAATTTTCAGTGTACAAACAACAGGGCTCGGTGGTCTCAAGCCGAATACCGTGATCGTCGGATGGCCTTACGGATGGCGTCAATCTGAGGACGATCGCACTTGGCATGTCTTCCTTCACACCGTCCGCGCTGTTACTGCAGCACGAATGGCCATGCTTGTTCCTAAGGGAATCAACTTCTTCCCTAACTCTACAGAAAAGGTAAATAATAATGGCGTTTGTTGTTGACATCATTGGACTAAATATTCTTTACCATTTTGACTGTGGTGTTTATATATTACATCGAATCAGGATTACGGGAGGCAGCACTAAACTGGAGCTTTTCCCTAGACTGGAAATGCGCCAACAATTCACACAAATATTGTATTTTTAGCATCAGTGTAGCATACACGAATACACAGACGTAATATTTATTATTTATAAGACGAAACACAGCATTTGTGTTCACACGTATTATATACAAAGGGGTGCCTTTTTATACGCATAAGAACACAAACAATGTTTTCTTTTATTTTGTCTGTTTTTCTGTATATCTGTATGTTAGAGCTAATCTCAAAAACAGCTTATCCGCTTCACTTAACTTGTTTTTTTTTTTCGTTTAAATTGGTTAACAGAAGTTATTTCAATTTGTGTTAATCATAACCGGACGAAGTCGCGGAAGGCATAACAATAAAATATTTGATATTACCTCTACGTGTTATATTAGTGTAAACGTTTTATGTACAGAATGAAATATATATTATAATATATTCATCGATTCAATTTCTTTCCATATTTGATTGGTCCAGGTATCCGGTAACATTGATGTTTGGTGGATCGTACACGATGGTGGTATGCTCATGTTGCTACCCTTCCTACTGAAGCAACACCGTACCTGGAAAAACTGCAAGATGCGCATCTTCACTGTCGCCCAAATGGAAGACAACTCGATACAAATGAAGAAAGACCTGAAGATGTTCCTCTACCAACTGCGTCTTGAAGCTGAAGTGGAAGTTGTTGAGATGGTATGATTCAAATGTTTTCGAAAATTCGTATTACAATTCGGATTACCAGAGTAATGATTGTTCATATATTACTGTCTCTCGAAATTATAAGTGTTAGGTCTTAGTCTACTAGTAAATTAATACACTTCACACAGCTTTGAGAGATTCAAGGAGACCTCTCATATATGCAGGTTTTTTCTGCGCTCTCTATTATAGCAACGTATAATTAATTTCTAATTATAAACTTATACTACAAATAATTACTAACTTCGAAATATCAGAGGTGTATGCCAGGTTCCGTTCCATGGAAGGCTGTAGTCTTAACTTTAAGATACCGCGTGTCGTATAACTGCAATAACATATATTACCAATGTACAAAAGTAATCATAATTTCCAATTCATTTTTTAGACTGACAGTGACATATCTGCCTATACCTACGAACGTACTCTGATGATGGAACAACGTAACCAAATGCTCCGTGAACTGAGACTTAACAAGAAGGAGACGCTTGGAATGGTATGTATCAAAAATATAATATGCAATTTACATAAATATTCACGAAATATACTGATGTATATTTTCATGAACATCTTACTAATAAAGAACCAAGTGCTAGTAAAAGATATGAAATTAATGTTTTGTAAGCATTGTTAATAGCAAAAGCACTATGAAACGCAATAGCATTAGCTGTACAAAATAATCGTGGCTTTTCGTTGGAATATTTGTCTTTGATTAACAACTAATATGCCATTTGTCTATCGCTGCGACCACAGATGCAAAATTTGGTGGACTATCGTGAACAAAACGCTGAGGAGAAATTGCCTTTGGTAAAATGGATACATTTACCCTCGATAAAGTCCACTTTATGTATATGCCTTTAGCTGAAGTTATTTTAATTTATTTTTATTAGTATGCCTTTTAGTCATGCTCATTATTTTCTTACTAAATCAGTGTGTAAATGGCATCTCTTTTTAAAATGCTTCGGTTTCAAAAATGTAATGTATATCCTTGGACTGTTTAGATGTCTTCTGTTTTCTATATAATTAAATCTTCTCACTTGGCACTCTTTCACCATCATTTGCTCCGTCACAAAAACGATTAATAACTAGTTTATGAATAGCTGTTATCTAATAACACGATTGGCTTTTGGTGTGAAGAAATTTCTTCTTATTTTTTCTTATCCCAAGCAATTGCTCTTAATTTTCTCTTAACCATGCACTTCGTTGTTGTTCTTTAGATTGTTGATATGTTTAGATGCCTCTATTTGTCTCAATGTAAACATCCTACTGTAAATTATAACGACCAGTTTATACAGAATACAATTTATTACATTTGTTGAGAATACATTTAATGAAAATTTTGTTAATCTTTGAATATTTACGGTATGATGTTGTTCATAAAAAATCTCCACTGAAACAAAAGAATGTCACCTACACTTTTATCATCTCATTATAGGAGTATTTTTTATAATACTGACACTTTAAGAACTATCGACCTTTTTCACATATTAAATATTTTAATCATATATAAGTTAAATCATACATAAATGAATAAAACCACAATAAGCACAGAAAACACTTTATGCAATGTTCTATTAAATTACCTTGTCATTGAAACACATAATGTGACATTACCAACATTTTGCACTAATCACAGTTTTCATAAGTTTGTCTGCATTTGTCACTATTAAACTGGATAACCAATACATGATCTGGAGTCACTAATATCGGTGAATGTTTGTATTTCGTATTTATTTTATTAGAACCTTATTCATTAAGTAATTCTCGCTTCTTTCCATAACATGACATTATCCAACTCATCACATCATGATTCGATCGTTACAATTGAATACTTAAACAGGTGCAAGCCATAGTGGACCACCACCATGCGGATGTTAAGACCGCTAGCAAGGTTCGTTTCGCGGAGCCCGGCGCCGAACCCGTTCCTGATGATGCGCCCTCCCCGCCACTCACTGATAGCGAGGATAAGGAAAAGGATGAAAAGGTGACTATTGCCCGAACCTTTTATACACTGTCCTTAAAAAACAATGAGCATGTAAACCATGGGGAAAGCTCATCAGCTTACTCTTTAGTAATGCGACTCACATAATTTAGTCGTATTACTTTAAGACCCAGGCATTGCGTCTTGGTATTGTAAGCGTCTTCTAATCCTTCTACCGCGTAATTACGTGAGTCACGTTGTTAGACGCGTTTACCCTATTGGACAAAATAAATGGAATCCGAAGTTGTTTCTTTAAAATAATGCTATACTGCATAGGACACATTAAGGTATCAATGAATTACGTATATTTAAAATTATATTTTAAATAAAATGCCTGCTCATTGTTTTAATAATTTTAGGATTAGTCTTATTAGTATTAATCTTAATTTAGTTTTCGCCATGTTTGGCCTAAAGTTAATTTATGAAATTTAATGAATGTTGAAGTAAATTAATAATGATACAAACATTATAAATTAAATTGAATATGCTTGTTAAGTTTTATACCTAGTTAAGAATTATTTTACACCCTCAATTATTATCACCTATTTTTTTTATTTGAGTAGAATATTGTGTGATATTTTATAACTTTAGAAGCGAATTAATATCGTTTCTAAAGTTGTTTAAAATGATTTATTGGAATACCTACTTTAAATTTAAAGTATCCTTTAACTTATCTTAAACTGTGTGCTTTTGTTGAATGATATCTTTCATGTTATTTTTAGAAACGATTGTTTTGTTATTTATTTAATATACTGATAAGCTCCCTTTTTAAGTTTTAATATTTTTTGCGCATTAACGTTTTCCATAACAAGCATTAAGTCATTATACCGCATTCGTTAAATACATATAAAGAGACATAAAATATTGTATGTAAATAAATGAAATTAACAGCGTATTTGAAATTTTATTTTACAATGAATTAAAAAAATGTATACATTAGGGTAAACTAATCGGTTATTTAATGTCTAAAAAAATATGTTTTTATGGAAACGTCAGTGTATTTTATTGGCAAATCAAAATCGACCATATTCACTTTTTAATTACTTACATTGCCTTTTAAAAAAATAATACAATAATATATTAATGTATCGTATTTTACTTTCTATGTGAAATTGGCCGATTATAAACAATGAAATAATTATTATTTTTGCACTGCCATAGTCACATTATTTTAGTTTATCTGTATTTCCATCGTTAAATAACGAGTCCTAGCGAATTTACACACGGTGGTCATATGTTTAGCAATGAGTTTTTCACGTTGAGTTGATTACTTTATTTCTTTCATTTCACATTAGATAAGAGATTGGATGTTTGAGTGTCCGTAGTCAGTTACTGTTACAGTTTAAAGTGATATATGACATCCCGTGTTTCATTCGCCTTGAATCCGTCATGTGCAACGTTCGGTTCGCGAATCAAAATTTAAATTTGAAACGGAACGTCGAATTGGGGTAATAGGACGAATTTCGGAGTAGCTTGTTGCACATAATCGATTCAATGTGGGACTCGCCTGAAACCTCGCAGTGTGAGGCGTCGCCCTCGCCTCCGCTCGACGCCGACAAGCTGAAGGAAGCCGGCGCCAACGGTGACGCTATCAATGCCAAGCCCACCGTGCCCATCACACCGTAAGTTACATTTTTACTATCGTTTAACTTAAAGGTGGTAGAGTCGTTATAGGTCACCCGGGGCGGCACCACCGCCACCCTCATACCCCACCGTAAAGTAACATGTTCTTCATGTATTGTGTTTCGGTTTCGGAGGTGTGGTTGCCGGATTCACATTATTGTAAGCGATCATCTTAGTCCTCAAGAGTAGGAACGCATCCTTAAATAGAACTTCTGGTCTATTTGAAATTGGAAGTGGTTGTCCATGGGCGGCAGTGACCACTTAACATCAGGTGGCCTGCACGCCCGTTTCTTACTCTTTCACAATAAAAAAATCCAATCTCATACCCCAGTCATTTATTAGGTGGAATCAGCAAACGAGTGTTTGCACGTAATGATAAGCGTATACTACCGCCCATGATCTGTAACCACTCCATTTAGAACAAGAGTCACATATTAACTAAATTAAAGATACGTTACTCTACTCCTCCTACTCCTAAGGACTAATTTTGTCATCTCTCATATGAGTGAGCCGACAACCGTTCCTTTCCACCGAACCACAAGAATAGCTTCACGCTAGAAATGGGTTTAGCGGTAATATCACTCTGGTCAAAAGTATAAATTCCTTCACAGTTATTTATTAAATGCCACCTATCCATGACGGACAATCTGTAAAGAACCTGACAATAGATAAACGTAATTTTAACTTATGTTTTACATTTCTATTACAGGAGTATAGCACTTAAATTTTAATTGGTGATTGTGTTGTACTCATATTCAGTTGCTTAGTACTGGCGCTAATTATTATAAACGATTATTATAAACAAAGCAAATAAAGCGAAATCACAAGCAGTTGGTCCGTACCACGTCTAGAATCTTGGGCAGCAATTTTCAGTTAGTAAAGCATTGATGTATGTAGAGAATTGAGAATGTATTCGAACTCTTAGTAACTCATCTGTCATTGTATCACTCAAGTCACCTTTAAGCGACAATGTAACGTCTTTGTAACTTGGTTTATACTGGTGAAAATCATCGCGTAGAACTTACTTACTTTCAAATCGGCAATAGATGATCATCATATCGCTTGGAAGACTGAGATCCAGTGTATAAAAAAGCTCTGGGGAACCAACCAGGCTTTAGCAAAATGAGCTGATTATGATAATAAGTTGTTCCTTGACTGGATGGACTAATAACCTAAATCACACAGCAGGAAAGTACTAAATGGCATAGCACCTGACTTATTCATACAAGACTAGACAAACCTTATATTTTAAAATAATATCATCACGAAATTTATACATTTTACTATGTGAACCGGGTATCCACGATTAATGATTTTGGATTTTTTATTGCCAATATTTCGAACCAGTTGCATGGCTCGTGGTCACGGCGGTGATTTTACTGTAACCACGAGCCAGGCAACTAGTTCGAAAGATCGGCAATTACATACAGTAAAATAGACAAACCTTAATGTCTAGCAATAGAAGTACAAATGAATCAGCATTTGCTAATCAATCCATCCGTCTGTCAGGATAGATTGATTAGACGATTACGAGCGGCAGTGGTCAATTAATACCAGGTGAATAGAGCAGGTTGCTATGGACCTCTAGTTGGATATATCTCTAATTGCCTTAATTCGTAATTATGATGACCCAATGTCCAGCATTGGATATGGGTCCTCTAATAACTGACAGATGAGTGGATGTACAAGTCACGACAAGTTTTATTTTACATGATTTTTATAGTACAAAAATATATACTATATTATTTATGTTTATATTATGTTAAATAGGCACTCTCTCTCTCCTGTTATATGTTATATGATAAATGGTGCTCTCCGTGGGTATGCGATCAACCTCAAATATGATGGAAGTTCTACCTTACCTAGATCGGCCCTAGTTGCGTTGTTGAAGATAAAGTTGAAATTTTGAAATATATTCCTTAAAACATCCTTCTAAACAGGACCGAACAGGCTTTAATAATACTGTTATAAAGCTGTAACCTAATGACGTTACGCCTATGCCTCCGGAGCCTATGTAGGATACCACTATCTACACCTAAACGTAAACCTCTAACAGTAGATGGGTGAACATAACATTTTTTTATACATGATTATTTGCATGTATATAGTGTATGTGTTAGTATATTGTGTATGTGTATACAGTGACGAAGGCACCGTGCGGCGCATGCACACAGCAGTGAAGCTCAACGAAGTGATTGTGACGCGCTCGCACGACGCTCAGCTCGTCATCCTGAATCTGCCGGGTCCACCGCGCGATACTAAGCTCGAGAGGGAGTCTAACTGTAAGTTAATATCTGTTTAACTAATATTACACGGTTTCTCTCATGTGCACACACGATGCCCAGCTCGTCATTGTTAATCTACAAGAAGTTATTCTACGAGGAAATTATTCTAGTTGGCTATCGAACAACAACAAAGAGTGTTATTAAACTTGTGTTAATACACGTGCTCCCTATTTCTTAACCAAAACTTGTTGTTGCTCCGCAGACATGGAGTTTCTGGAGGTGCTGACGGAGGGCCTGGAGAGAGTGCTGATGGTGCGCGGCGGCGGCCGTGAGGTCATCACCATCTACTCGTGAACGCGCTCGCGAGTCTCTCTCTACATGGCAATACTTATCTTATTAGAAGCGTCTCTGTCGAACTATTAGTGCGAACGAGTGCGCCCCTACGCGCCCTTATGAAAAGTATTTGTGATTCTCTTGTAACTATTAGTGCTCTGTTCTGAATGTTCACTCGGGCGAATCTTGATCGTGTCTCGTTAATCGTTCCGTAGGTCGTCATCGCAAATCGCTCTCGGAAGACGAGACGGTACTTACGTTCTATAGTTCGTTTACGAAATGTATTTTCTTACAATTATTGGGAATTATATTGATGTTTGTTTCACTTGTAAATGTTAGATTAGATTTAAATTTTGTTAAATTTGACGCTTAGAGTGATGATTTTTGGAATTTATTCACTGTTGTATAGATATGTATGATTATTATGTATGTATGTATGAATCTTACGATGAGCCTTAACTGAGGTCGTTAGCCATAAGTTCAGTTTGTTATCGGTTCCTTAGATTAGCTAAATATAATAGTGATCTCTTTGTTACCGATGCGCCATATCTTTTTATTTTATGGTTATTATATTTACCGTTTAACTTTATTTTTTTCTATCAATGTTAAAATTCGTAGTCACTTTATAAGCGTATACAAACCGTAAAAATTTTATCTAAGTATATGAAATGTATTTTGTAAATAAATATTCCGTTCTAAGATTTTACATCTGCTCAACTTAAAATTTACCGTGGGACTGAAAACGAAGATATAGTCTATTATATTCATTATACCCGGAATAATGTAGAGATGATTCGTCTTAAATTTATTATTAAAATCTAGTCACACTGTCGTTGGCTATTTGTCTAAAGCATTCAAAATTCTGATTTCATTTCACTCTAAGATAGATAAGCATGTCATCTGTGAAATGATATGTGTAAGGTACCCCCACACAGATGTATCGTGGGTGGAGTTATTGAAGTAATTCATTCAATTTTCGCATTTAAAATTTGGAATATTTGACTTAAATCTTACGGTAAAAACGTTAGTAGGTAGCGGAGAAAATAAAACATGGCGTGTAAGGAGATGAATAAGTAAGTATTCGCAAGTGAATACCGTTAGTGTCTAAACTTGTAAACTTATTGCGCACATTCGCGTAGTTAGATGATTCCTTACTGTGATCATTTATATAATATTTTTGTCATCTGTACTTCTACAGTGTTTTGAAAGTCATGTTACATTTAGGAAGGTTTGGTGGAAAGTATGGTTTAATAACACAGAATTAACGTGTTAGGAATTGTGAAATTGTGTAAGTTTTCTGTCGCACGAAATTGCAACTGAAGAGATAAAATTTAAACAATTTCGATCAATTTCCCGGATTGGGATGTAATAGTCCGTGAGAGCCTAATGAAAATGTTTTACGTAAAAGTCGTTTTTGATCGATAGTTAAGGCTAATGATAAATAATTAATACTTATTCTGTATTAATAATAACGGTCACTGAAATACCTTATTCGTAGGTCTATTTTGAAGTAAGTGATTGTTACTAAAATTATTAAATAATAATAATTAAATATTACGTCGTCGCGTACCCGATATTGATCAATTAAATGAGGACACATTTGTCCTAAAATTTTAAATTCTCACATTGGAATCCGCATCTTTATGTTTCTGTATAGGTACATACATAAGAACAATAACTTGTCAATTTTTCTTTCCATGACCCCATTAAAGTACACTCGAATTAATGCGAGTAATAAGGTAACTGCCAAATATAAAAAAAATATATAAAATATCCTAGTCCGTAAGTGATTAGGTTAATAATTCTTCAAATTTCGTGATTCCACACCTTCATATTCTAGGCGATTAGATCAGATTACAAAATAATTGTAAGATTCTAGTGCATGATATCACATAAAGATTATTAGTTAGAAATCATAGTTAATAATAATAATAGAACTCTGTCGTATTTACGACGGCATTTTCCCTAAGACAGCTGCTAAACTGCTATATGCAGGCTTTATAGTGAAATGGTATGTTTTTCGAAATCAGAGCATGCCCAGTAGTCCTATGATTAACCACAGGATCACATACGCGATAGATGTCCACTACCCGGTTATCCAAACACTGTTGCAATACTAAACGAATATCTTATTGCACCCTTAAAGCCGATTAGGACCGTAACTGGTCAAAATATTAAGGTTAAAGTTAGATTAAATCAATCAATAATTTGATAAAAAATACACAGCTAAGTACCGTATCGCGTCTGCAAATGCAGGCATTCAATTCATCTGTAGAACACGATTTAGAGATCTTAAAACATTACCTTTGTGTAATAAATACTATCCTAAAAATTAACAAGTAGGCATAACTATTCTCGAAGTGAGTTATACAATCATGGTTAGTTAAATAAATAAATTATTAAAAATTATTTCTTCGTAGATTCCGTGGTAGCGCTGCTATAGTGTGATACTCAGTGTGATTTTCATAAAGAGAGGGTATTGATCGAGAATGAAATATTAACAGATTTCACTTAATAAAATTAAGTATAAATAAAGCTAAATTATATAATTATGTCTATGTATTATGGATGAAATGAAATATTATACCTACTACTTACTTATGTTTAAGTTCATGGATGTTTTATGTATCACCTAGTGATGTAAAATACAAAATATACAGATGTATTAAATAGTACATATCTTCATTTCAACACTAATGTTATTCATGAAGGAAATAAATTATGTATGAACATTTGTTTATACCTACTAATAGGTACTGTTGGATGTATAATAGAAATTGGTCAGATTGTCTATTTATGCGTTAAATCTAAGTATATATGTTTTTCTAATCTCTGTATTTTAGGTAACATAGCACTATATATTTTGTAAAACTGATTGTTTATTTGCAAATACTTTAATTTTACACTATGATGAACTGAAACATGCCCCGTGTGTGAAAATGTGGAGTTATTAGAAATACTCGATCAGTGTTCATTCTATTACGAAAGTATATGCGTAGAAAATAGGTATATACCTAATTTTTAAATATTATCCCTTTGCTTTTCTTAGAATCGAAATCCGTATTTTGACTTTCATTCCAGATAGTATTTTAAACGAACGCCGTAGATTACTGTACTTAGATATTATTTTAAGAAAAATAAGACGATGGTCACGTTAGCATAATAAAATTTTAATTGCTAAATTGTCGAAATATGTGCCAAATGTTCATTGAGTCGTCCAACATTATACGCATGAAACAAAAAATTCAATGACTTCAAAAAGTACCTGCGAGTACACACATCTGGACAATACATAATACCCTCGATCTTTTCATTATATAAATACAAATTCACATTGTGTGGTAGAAATGTTACATTAAAATTACATAGTAATTTGTAATTCATAAAGTGCACATAGTATCCTACTTCAAATAGGTAGTTTTAATATCGTGTTCGTAATTTCAATCGTACATTTTAGCCTTAACTTGAGTCTTGAAAGAAAAATATTTGTAAAACTATGTATCGTATCTACATACTACTATCTACATAACTCTATCAAGTGTAGAGTATTTTATTGGTGTAATAATATCTACTTTAGATTTTAGGCTGTGAGCCAGCATTAACACTTTCTTAACAATTTGATATTCAGGCTAGAGTTGCTGTGATACACGATTTGGCTATTAAATTATAGAGTATTACTTTCTGGCTATGAGTTATCAAACGAGGCAACGCCGACAAAATCTTCGTAAAGCCATTAATATCTGTGATTTCACTGATGTGTAGATTGCACCGTTTAATTTATTAAATAAACTAAGTAGGTACTTTCTGACCTGACGGTTTTATATTAGGTCGATATAACGCCTCGTACCTACCTTCCTTACCAATTCCGTATCTATTCATTAATGATACGAGGCTGTTTTCTAAAAATATTTGAATTATTGATTTAACAGTGTCTTCGTCTTTCTTATGCTATGATATGTCTTCATTGGGTAGTCCACGATAAAGTCCTCCTCGTTGCCTTTTACCGAAGGTACGTAGAAGGTACGACTTAAGTACATTTGCACTAAATAAGACGTACTTACGTAGATAGGTACATACGCTACTGCAGCATTACTGTCATTATATTATCATACAAAGGTGACAGAAACTACACATACGAAGTGTCACTGCACTAAAATGTGGTTACCGACTTAATTACAGACTTAGTGCTCAGGAATAGCAACGCATCTTTAATTAATGTAAGATAGGACTTCTGTTCTATGTGGAGTCGCTTACAGGTGTACATTAGCGGCGGATACTACGACTTACCATGAGATGTGCTGCATGCTCTTTTGCTACTTTCGTTCGATGAAGAAAGAAAATTCCTTCTTAATACACAATCTACTTACTTACTTATCTACTATGTATGCAACAAAGTTAAAAGGCAATTGGAATACTTGAGAGCTTGTGTTACAATGTATTTACAAAATCATATCGTAATAAGTATTACTGAATTCTATTTACGCGTACGTATAAAAACCAACTGTTCTCAGACAACCTATCGTGGACAACTTACCCAAAATTGACATATGTATAAGTATATTCTTAAAAGCCATGTTAAACCATTGTCAAACAGCAACAAATAATGATACATTCAGATACAAACACGTCTTGATCTGAAACGAGTTTCAAATTGTATCTAACAAATATTTCGAATTGTAAAAGCTGTTTAAGAAATTATTCAAATAATAAATTCTAGTGAATTAGCCTGTGAGTAATTTTAAGGGAAAGATGTTACGAGTAAAATGAAATAAATTAATGATATGACACGTTTTTTTTTATTTCCCAACCCCAATCATAATTATGTAATCACTCTCAAAAGTGGCCTCGCCGCGTGATCGACGTCTCGCGAAAGCTCTACCAGCGCCAAGGGAGCGAAGGAGACATTCCTCGTAAACTACTCTTAGTCTGGTCCCTCAACCTTTGCATGAGAAGCCCTAGTGGCTTAGCCTTGGAAATTATAGGGACCACAAAGTGGCAGTCCATCGTAGAGATCTACCCTACTGGTAATAATACAAGTAATAAGCTTCTAAATCTTTTAGCACAAACTGGATACCTACTCGTATACCTTCAAAATCCCTTCAAATTAAATCGCTAGACTTTATCCAACATTGGACAAATTTATAAACCATTAAAAAAATTTTGAATCTGCAATCAGAATACTTAGTCGTTTCTTTCCTTCCGTTGCATAGATAGGAAATATGGAATAAAAGACAAAAATACTAATAAGTATTTTATTTATTAGTATTAGTATTACACATAACACTATACTAAAAACACAGATTTTCGAATTTCGCTTTTATCATATTGTTATTCGCCAAAATATTTTCGATGAGAAGGAAATTATTTACTTCACTGTTACTTATCTCTCTATACATATAATATCCTAATGAACTATATAGTGCTAAAAAGTAAAATAAACATTTAACAAAAATATTATTACAGAATACATTTACTTAAATATAAAATTTATTATAAATATGATATAGTTAGAAAGTTTTAAGGTAATAAAATCCTTTAAAATATTTTTCCGTTGGTATTTACTCAATGATTTTTTCTTCATAAACAATACATAGATAAGTAATCGTGTTTAATTCAGGTTTACTTAAATTATGAGTATTTAACACTCATTTGTAATTAAATTAACCATAGCAACATAACTTTCTAGAGACAATAATTATGGGAAGCGTTTAATATAACTAAATTAAAGGAGGGAAGAGGTCGATCCAAATCACACATCTCACCAAGGGGAGAGGGGGAAGATGATGGCCGAAAAATTGACAAAATCATCAAATGTATTTAATGGATCCACCCTTACAATCTCTCAAGAGCGATGCGGGCCAACAACTCGATAAATAACCAAATGTAATTAGTGAAAATAAATGTAAGTTTTGGATGTTTTAAGGACAATGTAAGACTTAGACTCATAACTTAACAAACATTAGTAATCAGAAACAGTAATGCACATTGTAATCAACTTTGGATAAGACCACCTTCATGCAATGAGTTGGTTACGGAGGACCATAGTGGGTAGTCATAACATAAGATAGGTTGTACACACATTTGTTTTTCATTTTAAATAAAATAATGAAATACACAATGGATGGCAACCTTGTTATTACAAAAACCTATAATTTTTAGACCTTAGGTCACTTAATAAATATGAGGCACTTCCATCTTAATATAGATATGAGTTATTACAAATTTAATGGGATGGTTCAGCATTTTCAATGCTTTCCTTGAGATATCTCTTTAAGGCATCATTATTATGAGAAGTGTAAAATTGACTGAGCATCGAGTACTTAACGCTAGCAACTTTCATACCCAAAACTTTTAATTGCCTTATCTTCATTATTTGTGGACCTATAAGTTTCTCAGAGCTAGAACAGTAATGATCAGGCAAATGTACCAAAAGTGCTACATTCTCATTTCTGACGACTTGCGCCATCCAATTATATGTTTTATTTCCTGAGCCATTTGGATTTAATAACACATCGATGAGATAAGTCTCGTCCGAACAATAGTTAGGTACTAAAACACCAGCTGATAACTTATGCTCGCTGCCGGCAACTGCTATGATATTGTCCCAAATCTTTTCTATAATATTTTTTATTCTCCTATCGTGCACTAATGGTTTATTGCACTGATCTTTAGGTAACAACGGACCTGCATAGTCCGGACATTCTAACGTCGTAACCGTGTCTATTAAATGTAACTTCTTTAACACTTCACTATTACTAATTTTGGATAAATACTCAGCTGTATAAACTCTTTTAACCAAAGTCAAAGGATACTGTTCTTTATAAATGAACGACAGAATTATCGAGCAAAGATCATTGGAATTGATTTTATCAAACTTTTCATCTACTACATCTTCCGCTAACTTCCAAAATTTATTGCCGCTAGTAGGACCAAAATCTAAATAACCTATGGGGTATATAAAAGATTTCAAAAAACTGTGAGGTATATTCGATCCATGCATTAAAAAATATTTGCAACACATATCTAAAATCTGTTCATTTTGTATTTGAAAATGTAAGCAGTAGTTGAGAATGCCCACGATCAAAACATGTGACTCCACTCTTAAACCTTTTAGTTTCATATATTTCTCTATAGCAATCTCCACTTGGTCATCAGAGTATTTCAGTCTAGTTAGCTTAGAAACTATGTCTAGTAGTGAGTCTTCATCTAAAGCGTGGATATTTGTGTTCAACCATCTGCCGAGTACTGCAAATGACTGGAGCGAAAAGTATTTCTCGTGAATAAAAACTGCAAGTATATCTTGCATGGCCGTGACATCTATTTTACACCATAGCTCCGACAACTTCTGTTCTAGTAAAGCAAGGATCATCCTTTTGCTAGCCTTCAGCCCTGGCAGAACTGTGAACACTTGCACAATATTTTTCTCATTAATATCCCCCTCCCGCTCCACAAATCCAACCCACAACTTATCAATAGTTTGGCAATACTTTGCATCAATATTATTTTTTATTAAAAACAATGCAAATTCACACAGTTGGTCTACAGACAGCTTATTGTCTGTTACTCTTATCAATAATTCATCACAGAATCTATGTTTGTAAGGCTCCATAAGTGTTGATTCGGTTTTCATCACATTTAGTATTGTTTGAGTGTCCTCAGTCTTCATAACTACTCGTAATAATTTGTCTAAAATGGCACCCTTAGCAAAGTTAATGTGGATACTGCTGGGGTCTACTAGCAAGGAACTGGGATTCTTTTCCAAATCGTAGATTCGTTCTATTGCTCCCAATGCAATATTCGGAGTTATTTTTGTACATTTTGTGATCAACGTAAAAACATCTCGCAAATCCATGCATTCTTTGAACTCTGCTTGTATTAAATGGTAACTAAGAGAGTCACTTGAAGTCTTTGGCGTTTCCGTCGCAGTATCTTCTTTTATATTGGTTAGATCCTTCAATTTTCTCACAATAACGGGAAGTTCTTGAACATTGTATCCATTTTCTACAAGTATCGTACTGCTGCTATAATCAGCATTATTACCGAATTGTTCATCACTGTATCTTCTCGCCAGAAACTTGTGAACGGAGCCAGATAACACCTTGTTAGTGTTTCTACACAATAGTTTATTATTCTTAGATTTATTGTATGTTCTCCATAAAACTAACGACATTGCTGACTGACCTTATTCAATGTAAAAAACGAAAAAAAAAAAATTATGTAGTTAATTGGATTACATATTACCGAATAGAATGCGCAATTGCGCTTTATTTTTATTGTATTTCTATTGCTTCGAAGTTTTCATCTACTTCCTGCCAGTTTTGTCTTTGTGACATATACTTAGATAAGATTCTGGCAGTTGTCAAGTTTGGCATTAGACAATTAGAGTTGAGCATATTAGAACGGAACGATTTCAGGGATTTGGACTGATCCAATCATAAATCGTGCCATGTACATAGATATAATTTATGCAAGTAGTACGCTCCTACTAATATTTAATAATATGCAAAAATAACATTATATAGTAAGTAAGCAAAACACTGCTATCGTAAATAATCATATATATAAACATATTTATATTTAGTTTTTGTGTAATGAGACCTACCACTATAATGTATATTATTATATTTTTAACCTAGACCAATCCTCATAGCAAAAACCAAAACTACAGTAAACTAGTTTTGGCCGGTAGTTTCGCCCGCTAAGTTCATATTATAATATATTCCAATAAGTCATTACGCAAACTCATCTGATAAAACAGCCTTAAAGTTAAACCATGGAATTTCGTTTGTGATGTCTGTGGTGATATGATTGAGCTAAATAACATCAATATACATTCTTGTGTATACATATATATACTACCCCGTCTACAAAGTAGAGCACTTCGGAATTACAGAGTAAAGAACATAAATATGGAAGTCGATTGTAGTTCGGCTCGAACCACCGGTTGTCATACCGTAGCCTTGTCCTCCACCTACTGGGCTCAGAACCTGACCTCCTCACATTTAAGAATTCATTTTCCAATACTCCCATCTTGAGCATAGCCAAAAGAATGACAAATATACAATACAATATAATTGTGACGAATGGCGATCATTCGTATTCATTCGATCTGAACCATAGATATAAATCTAAATCTATGATCTAAATCCTATGACAAC
>DWON01002240.1:0-21278 GCA_018251015.1 Phocides pigmalion okeechobee
AGTCGGCGAAAGAAACTCCAAATACTATACAATAATATACAAATAATATACAATGAAATAACCTTTATTCTACCATAGAAATAGTACAAAAGGCAGACTTTATACTAGAAACATAATCTACTAGTCATCTGTAGGCGTAACAAAGATCAGAAAACTCGTCAAAAAAAGACATTAAAAATTATCAAATTAGAAATCATCAAATCAGACCCGATTTGATAATGATTAATGGTATAGTACGTAGAAGATAGTATATTCTCTTGTCTTGAATACTCAGACATCGCAGTTTCTTAGCAGGAAATACATACATAGAGAGAGAGAGTTCCACTTGGGCCGTCTCGAGTAGAAAAGATAAAGCAAACAGTAATGACGATGTGTATTCTCTTAGCCAATATAATACATTATACCTATTTGTGTGAAGGACTATTTATTTACAATCGTAAAACTCACTGGATCTCTTACAAATGAGGCGACTATCTAAATCATCTGGAGTAACAATCCAGTGAGATCGACTTCAGTTAGTACTTCTGTTATATTTCAAGATAATATGTAGATAATTATAATCCCTGGAAAGTACACACACACTCATAATACACAGATAAACTTAATCTTAAAACGTTTTCCAGTAAACTACTATAAAAATATTATTACGAATCTACTTAAAGTATCGAATGCTTTCACCAAGAAAGAAATATTAAAAAGTATATTAGTCTTATATGAAAGTTAAACAACCAATTAAACGTGACTTCGAAATCGAATAATACAGAAAGTAATAAGAAATTAATTAGTTATTCAATCTACGCAAAGAAATTATAAATTACAACCTATTAAATTACACACTGCATATATTATTACAAAATATATTGGCACATTATTATTGATATAACGGCAGTTCTCTCGTATACTTAACTCATTAAATAACACGGTATTGGAAATATGTATATGTACATACATATATCCAACACCATCCACGAAGTAGCACTGAACTTCTCAATAAATATTATTAAGCATGTTATATACAGTCTTTACAAATAATTAAGCTTACCCAAACGGTATTTACTTATAAAGACATTTATTTCCCATTTGTTGTAAATTATAATCATCATTGCAAAAAATTAAAATTAATAAATTAATATCGCGTTACATGAATCATAAAAATATTTGGTTTCAAAATTTATTTTTAAGATCAAACGGGCAAAACCTATAAAATATTTACAATATGCAAAATTTGAAGATTACAATAAGAGGCACTTATATATAAAAACCTCGAAGATTCGCTTGTCAGTAAATACGTACTGTAAGTAAAGATTCAAATAAGGAAGTTGAGCAATTGGACAATTAGGAACCATTAAACAATTTGTCGAAAGCATAGCTGTGAGTTGAATAATTGTTTTAGTCAATTCGGGCGACCGCAATTATCGACGTTTAAGGAAAACAGTTTGGTTCTGTAAAGAACAATTAATTTATTAACGTGTCGTCATACGAGGAGGTATTAATAAATTAAAGTAATAATTGATATATTTAATCTTGAAGTTTTACGCAATTTAGTTTTATATTATTTTTGTGTTATCTCGTACATTACTATGAAGTCCATGAGTTTCAATAGTTGAATTTGTGATATCGTAAATATTTTCATTAAAACCATAAATATTAGCTTTACCCTCCGTTAACTTAAAATATGACAAAAATACATAAAAAAACATTCCGCGGAGATGATAACGTTCATCGTTTTTACAAGCCGGCTAAAAACCGGACTTATTCGGATGATTGGTATAATAATATATGTATTTGTTATCAAACAGAATTGATGTAATAACTTTTTTATACTTCACTTTCTCCTTTTGAAGCACAGACGCCACGTTTATATTCTATACCCTATGTCTCTACTTCCATTAAACATCTAACAACCTCTCACATTAAACCTTAAATCTATCAAGCAGCTTATATTAGGCTGCACAGCATACTAAAATGTACATTCGAAATCATTACCCTTCATCTGAGGCAGTAAATTTAATATGGCATTTCATATAAATACCTTACCTTCCCATGGCATTATCGTAAATTAGTACCGTCTTATTTCTATATTACTTGTACTGGGCTGTAACTACAAATAGCATATATATGTTTTACCACTTACTACAAGTAGTTAAATAGCAAAAACGGCTTTGTGTTGATTAAGTCGCCATGTGAACTTGAAACGAGCAGAATGGACTACACGTAAGCGCGGTAGCAAGAGATTACAACGGTTATTCGACTTCGTACGATTATCTACGGTGTAGAGTAGAGTTGCCACATCATCCAATACGTACGGGACTCGATAAATGTATAAAGTTCCAAGTAGAATGAGCCTGAGGTAACCTTCTAAGTTATAAATGAGATTGCTTAGCGGCTTCTGAATGGATTGTTCTTTAAAAGTAGTTATCCTGTGAATGGAGGCTTTGAAGAGAACGGGAACATTTTCATTAAATAAATCACATATACGCTAGAAGTCTATTAATATTGTGTACCCGCGTAACCTAACGTGAAATTGTAAATTGTTAATTAATTGGCAAAGTGTTGATTGTAAGTAGGTTGCTCAAAGCAAATATTCATTACATTTAGTAATATACACTAAATTGAAGCTTCATACACCCACAGATTCCAAAAAGCGTCCCTCAAATACAGCCAATAGTGTACCTCTTTAGAAACACATACATTTATTGATTTTAATATATAACGTGAGTTTAATTTTATTTTAGAAGAGCAACAATAGCGCGTGCCAGCCATATTATATATATAATGATATGACCGTATGTAGTATGTGACCGTAGCCGTATATAGACATCCAATCTCAAACAAAGACGAATTTAATGTTTATTCGAACTCTCTACCACCTAATAACGGTAACTGACGCCAATATTTCGATCATGCGACGTAAATTGTGGTCACAACGCAAGTACATCGAAATTAAATATATTCAATATCTATGATTATATTACCTATTTCTTATTTCTAAAGTCCGTGTTGATCTCAATTCTATATTAACAAAACATAGTCACCGTTCATAGCGGATTTTGTGCCGCAAACACAGTACCCACGTGTGACTGGCGCGTGCTCCAACATTCGTACGGCACTCCTAAGCAAAACGGCTTCCTATTTGACTGACAATCGGTCTCAAAACAAGACTCGCTATAATATAAATTACGAGATTTTTGAAAACCATCCGTATAACATACAAATCGAAGTGTCAAATGTTCTCCTTTAAAAAAGAACTATATAACAGAAAAAACTGATGATTTATGTTTAAAGATGGTCTCCCACCTTTAAACATACGTCATTTTTGTCCTTAAAAATAGCAACGAACTATAGTTCAAATGTGGAAGTACCGCCGCCGCCCTCAAAATCCGCCGTAAATCTACTTGCGTTTCGGTTGGAGAGGTGCGGTTGCCGACTACACTTTGAAGCGAGGAGAACATCTTAATCCTCAGGAGTAGCAACGTTATCTGCTCAATAGGATTTCGGTGGTATTTTTACGTGGATGAAATAAGCTAAGGAAACAATCAAAGACTTTTGACAACTTAAGTAATATTTTAAAGATACGACTTCTGAGGACTAAGATGGTCGCCTCCAATAATGTGTATCCGGCAACCACACCTTCCCAACCGAAACCCGACATGAAGTACATGTTGCTTTACGGCGGCTTATGAGGATGGCGGTGGTACCGCCCCGGGCGAGCTCTAACGGCTCTATCACCTTTCGAGTATAATTAAGTAGGCTACAGTCTACTTAAGTATACACTACAATGCTTATTAAAGTAAGGTCAAATTGCAGCTTGTGTTATATATCATTCAAAACTTTCTAACATAAATTAATAATTATTAAGAGTACCTATGTACTTTACTTTCGGTTTACATAAAGGAATTACGTAAAACGAAAGTACCTATCTAATGATTTATTTTGAATAGTTACGTAAAACATCTTATACAACAACGTATTAACAAACCGTTTAAATCGACATTACTTCACGTATTTCATTAGGATATATTTTGAAAGCAATGTTTTAATACTTAGGAGTATTTATCTCTACCAGCCCATAGACATCTATGTCTATGTTAAATGAGGCACGAGTAAATCGCAAACGCATTTTATCGTAAATTTTATAATGTGTTCAATTTGCGGTGTGCGCATTTCTCTATTGCTCATTTCGCTAATAGTTCATTTTGCGTTCTGTTTATTTCGAAACGTGAGCATTCTGTTTCAAACCCTTAAATAATCAAGTTTAAGATCTCATGTCAATATAATACTAAACTGGAACACAACAGTGATACACACTATTTCATAAAATGCATCCCATTGGCTATCTTAGGTTGTGTCGACGATACAATCACGGATAGTTGCTAGAACTCATTCTGTAAGATATCGTATAATACTCCATTTTCCAATAAAAATAACGACAGCATTTAACTCCGTGTTATGGTAGCCAAAAAATAATAACATATCATTTATTTGTATTTATGTCCTCTGAGCAAGTTATTGTGGCTAATTCGTTTCTGTCTCAATTTACGTACTATTTTTCGATCACCAGCTGGAACCCATAATACGTTTGGAGTAAAATGACATTATAATTTCCCGTCAGATTCTTCGTCTTTTCTCACAATGTTAGATCCAAAGAGACTAAATAAGCTATTACAAGTTGATTTTTTTCTATTTTATGCGTCCAATTAACTTTAAAGTTTCTATTTTAATTAAATCCGTATTGTTTAAATACGAACGCTCATGAATATCATAATTACGCACGTAAGTAGACATCGATTTTGTTTGAAATTACCACCGTTTACTTTTATTTGTAGTGCTATATAAACACTTAATGTCTCTCGTTTTTACTACGCGACTTTTACTTTTAAATCCTAATTAAAATGTTGACACCTAACTTTATATGGATAGTGATAAAAAGTGAGCACGCGACAGACTTGCAGTTTTTTCTACACACCTGATTATGTACCGGTTAGCTTTTTATATGGTCAGAAAGACATATTCTCGACGTTGAGTGGCCACTACAACCGATGAACACATAACATGACTACTTAATGATACATTCATAGTAACAACAACAATATTAGTACTTCTGTAAGGTATTCCTGTTTCCTGTGAAGGAAATGCTTGTATGAAAAGAAAATATTAGTTTTTAGATTTCTGTTACAAAAGTAGCAATCAAACGTACAGGATATCTGATGTTAAGTGGTCGTCGTAGACTATGGATATCCACTTCCGACCTCAAAAGCAAGTGAAATCCTATCTGAGGTAATTGTAGTGCGTAGATGCGTTACTCTTGATAATTGAAAGAACCTGGTAACCCTAACCTGATACTGATGTGTCTGTTAGAATCTACAGGATACCCAAATCCTCGCCAATTTATAGCAGAAGTATGATGTTTGAGGTCATTGGAATGATCTCAATGAATAGGTTATAGATAGATGATAAACAGGGTCTGATAATGGAGCATCAAAGATAGTTAAAAATAAATTGATGAGAGAATGTGGCCAACATTTGAGTTGCGATATTTTTATTTTTTTACAAAAACATAACTTTTTTAAACTAGCCATGGGAGATGAGAACCGAGAGCCCTTAACTGGGTAATAAAAGCGGTTATCTGCGGACAGATCATAGTTTTCGTGCGCCAGCGCACCTGTAAATGTAGACGTAGCATGCGCAGGCGTCGCTCCACGTCACGACCAGCCAGCCCGTTAGATCTCATTTAATAGAACCACGTCCACTTTCTGTTTCGTGAAATTTTGATACAATTTTACGGGTGAATTTTCAGAAACTAATTGAAATATAAACTACAGTTTACTTGGTATCAAATTTACTGTAGCTAATGAATGGAACATCGAGTACTAAAAGACTGAAGCGAAAAAAAGCATTATACAATGGTTTTTATAAATTAATTCACAATTGTGAAGTAAAAATACCAAACTAACATAAACTGTTATATTTAGAACATCGTATCGCGGGCTTCGTAATACACTGGACGACAATCGTCAAAAAATGCCAGGCACATACTTGAGATAAAATTGCTGATTATAGTACATATCTACGTAAATTCCTCAAGCTAGCTAAAAGTTCAACACATCGCTCAAATCAATCAGCAGACCAACCTCAACTCGACAACGTCGTATGCGACGAAAATGCGCAATATCTAATGCGCCATCTCGTTCATGGTTTCCGTACGGACGTGACGGCCAGTCGATTCCACTCTCAGGGCATAGATCACAAAGCATCCAAATAGAACATCATTTTATTCATCATATAGCTGGCATAAGCATGCAAACTTCACGAAACACTTTAATTTAACTGATGCATAAATAGACGTAACTTATTATAAGATATTTCTTGTGTGTTTGCCAATTCACTTATAATATGATTATGAGCTACACAGGGCGATCAATTTACTCTTTATGAGTAGTATCACATCCGTAAATACCTTGAAATAAAACTCGTATTCTATATAAAGGTTTTCACAGATTTCTATGGACGGTGGTGAAGATATCCCTGTGCTCGTATACTATAAGCATTTCACAAGAAAAAAAGTGTTAAATGTAGCAAACAAGCCTAAAGATCACCTGTTATTGAATTACGTATGGAGTAGATATTGAAAATGGTACGTACACGTGATGTGACATGATATTCATGAGAATTCAGACTGGTCATCACATATGTAAGTGTAAGTAGCAAGAACACATGGAACCGACGAACAAGAATTGCTTCAGAATGGATTATGAGAGCGTAAGTTAACCTCCGATTAAATTCTATATACAACAATTAAATATAATAAATATCAACTAAACTTGTTTTAAGTAAGTTTGCCGATAAACAATGCCACAATATAGCAGAATATTTGTTAAAGAAATATGTACGTTTTTGTCTAAAATAAAGAAATGTACACCCAATGTAAACATAAACTTCCCTCATGATATCATGACGTTAAGAAAATAACGAATTTTATCATGTTTATACTTATATCTATGAACAGTGTTCGATTCTCTAGCCCGTTTGATAGTTACAGTACTTAAATTGTCACCGGTCAAGTAATAGACTTGGTATCTTCTCGAAAACATTCCGTACAAGTTTCTTATTTACAAGAAACGAGCAAATGGTATGTCTTGATACAAACTATGTTTCCTCTGCATATTCCATTTCCATTTGCAAATGCCAACGAGTCAGCGAAGCTTACAATCAGTATTCATGTTTGCTTCAAAGGCGTTGCATACATTAGACCCTGCATAACCTACATACCCACAAGTAGAGAAATATGCCTTCGCGTTAGATGGCTATGAACTAAGAAGCACCCTTATTCCGCTTCCATTAACCGGAGGACTCATTATAGAAACTTAACGTATTTTATCCGTAACTAGACCAAGTTGAAGTAAAAGAAAATAATTAAAGTAAAATGTATTAAAAATATAATTTTGCCGATCAGTATTAGAATACAGTTTAAATCTGTGGGTTAAATATTTGTTCGACTGTTTTGTCAGGTAAATTATAAACTAAAAAATTATATTCAATTGAAATCGAAAAATGAAACGATATTATACCCTAAAAATAATAATGCAATCCAATGTTTTAATAATGAAAAGATACGCATAAAAACCATCATAATATGCGTATAATAAAAGCCTATAATATCTTTAACGATAAATAGAATACCACTATTATAAAAGTAATTTCAAATCCGTTATGCAGTGTAAAATAATAATTGTGAAAGTCGACTTGATAGAGCTGGTTTTATTAACATTTATTTTCATAGTGAAGTGTATGTATACATAAAGTTTTTTTATGTGAGAATAATAGCAAATGAGTATTCAGTCCACCTAATATTATGTAATGGCTGCAAGATGGGCATCCACATGCAACCTAAAACAGTATGAAATTTGTATGGCCTTGTGGTGCTACTGAGAACTACATATGACTAGGATGATCGCCTCACTTGTAGCCTCAAGTGTAGCCAACAACCGCATCTGTCTTACCGAAATACAAGACTTGTTTCACGACGGTTTATTAAGCCGCCGGTAACACTTCTCAGGGCAAATTATAGCAGTACCACTTACCATTTTATATTCTTACAATAGAATTTATGTTGATTGTGACCAGTTCATGCTAATTACTTTAACTTTATTAAGAAGATGCAGCATCGTGCTGTTGTACACCTGTACAGGTTCCAGTATGATTAAGCTATACGCGACCCGACTGGTAAATATGTACAAGTAGGTAATTAAAACTATAATTATATGCTCTATATGCACTGATGTCGGCCTAGAGTGATACGAGACAAGGTAGTGACAGCCTAGTAGTAAATTTCCGAGAACTGGACACACAAGGACCTCACAAGGATGGTCTAGTTGTGAAATCTCTGCACGCACTTCTAATTTTTTCAAAGTTATGTGGATATTAGAAATTGCCAGATACATAACTAAAAGTGCTTTATAAAGTTTTTAAAAAGGTATGTATTTCCACCAATTTTCCATTGGTCAGCATAGCGATCGATGGCATAACCCTTTCATTTTAAGAGGAATAACCTACATGAGCTGTAAAAGTGTAAAATATGCAATCCACATGTTCTTTCCAAAAGAAAAATGTACATACTTATATCATATATCAAACCTATAAATTCCAACTATAAATATTATTATAAATAACACATTTATTCTATGAACTGATTAACCACGATAAAATCTAAACAATCCGTGCGCGGGAAATTGAAAAGAAATGGGGTAAATAGAAATGCATTGTGTCGAAAACCATGCAACTAGGAAGTGAACACTTTTACGTAATAACATGCAGTTTAACTGTAACAATTTAACTACGTTTGTGGAACGTAGCAATAACATACCAACACCGTTATTTCGGTACCGTACAAGCGATTTCATTTTTACTGTTTTTCCTACATTCACAGATTTCTAAAAAATGTTTAAATTTTATAAGAGGATTTACAAGTTCTTTAAAATATAATCATTATAACCGTCAAAAAAAGTTTCAAGCACTAAACACAAAACAAAAGATTTGTTGTGAAAATGTTTGAAGAACTTAAACAGGCTTAAAGCAGTCAAGGGATTCTGAAAACCTTTCAAATGAGTTGATTATTTTAGTTATTATTGTGTTGGAACGCAGGGAAAAAATAAAACAAGAATTTTACTAACACCCCACAAGAAAACGATGTTTAATAACCTTTACATATATAATTTTATATTAGAATAATAATTTTATTATTTACATGAAAGTGATTAAAAACGAGATATAATTATCAAGAAATGTTTTAGTCACGCTAAATAAGCCACAAATCAATCCTAGTAATTACGCTGTTCGTCTATTCTTTATTCCGATCATAGACAACTGAACACCCAATATGTAACGGGAAACCTATCTGCAGTCAGTCGCAGATGCGCATCTACCAACCCTCAAACCTTAGCTAATAACATTATTTACATTCATCAAATAAATCATGTAAGATACTACAAAGATAGTCATTTCTCAATAAATAAATTTCTCGACAGTTTCTTCGAAATTCAAAAGACTTAATAAATCCTGATGGATGCACTAAGATCTCACGCGAATTGAATGGAAACCGCTTTCAAACACATTCATATATGTTATCTTGTCATTTTTATGACAGAGTTTGACCACGTATCTAATTAACTAAAACATTGAAAAGTTTTACGAGGGAAATCTTAAGGCAAAGGTGGTAATTTAATTGGATATTAAACATAAACTCATAATAGACAGCTTTTACCTGAAAAAGGTTCACGCCTACAACGGGTAAGCCGTACATCTTTGAATCTCATTGTACTAAAAAATGACACTGTTATTCCAAAAAATACATGCATTTTATAACTGTTGCAATAACTTCGTTTTTATAGAAGAAATACATAAAAAACATTCCGACGAATTGATAACCTTCCTTCTATTTATAAAGCGATTAAAATGACTTAAAAATAGACCTTGGCTTACCAAAAATTTCAAATATCAGACGGACACCTATCAGAATTTAAGCAGTCGGGTAAAGTATAAATATCCCAAAATATCCCAATATTTATGAAAGTTTTACACTTTAACACAATTTAATTATGTCAAATTTGTGACCATAAAAAATAAAATGCTTCCTCAAATAGTTTGCCAGTGCTGTTATTAAACAATTCTTAATATTGTTTCAGTTAAAGAAGACTACAATAAGACTATTTAATCATGAACGGATTATCAACTTTACTACATAATATATATACTTACTGATATATATGTTTTCCGAGCCCTGACAGACAACCGGACGATCAACTTTTTGCGCTTAACACGTAGGAATTTCTAAGCGGACTTTTGAAATGCAATTTATTCACGTGAGGTGCATGTGAGATAGTAAAAAATGGTTTACAATCTTTATATCGTAATCGAAATATCGTATCATAATAGTATAGTAATCGATTATAATATAAAAATCGTGAAATACCTACTCTGAAGTACTCTGAACACATTTTTACATATATACTTTTCCACAACTTCATAGACAGTATCGTTAATAAAACATTTTCATATAATGCTATTATATTATTTATTTCAAAACGACCAAATTAATCATGAGAAATTAATTAGTATGTTTAATTTCTTGGAATTCATTTAAAATTATTCTAATTATGTATGCGACGTATGTATTTTCTTCAAGTTTAATTACAAATAAAAATAATTTAACACTATTCTTTGAATAACTAACATGTATAACTGTAATTGTATTGTAAAATCGCAGTAGGCGTGCCTATCTTATCACTGATTTGCATACATGTGCAATGTGTCACCCTGGCGCATGCGGGTTATACTGCAAAATCAAATAGATGCCTAGTATTTTTACTACCGCACGAAGACTTCCGGACTTTTAAATTCCGGGTTATATGGGATTTCCACCCATTAAAAACCTTCGGTGGCCTATTTCGTTGCATGAAGAGGATCCCGAGATCTCCAAATGATCGCACTAGTATCCTCCGAGCACCTCGCTCCCGATCCCCCGACCCACGCAAGGGGTCCATTCCAGGCAATCCCCCGAGCACCACTAAGTGGTTACGACACATGTGGCCACTCATGACCTCGTCGTTCCCGGAACAGCTTAAATGCACGGCTCAAGCTCCCACTCTGACCGCCCACAATCCTGAGAGCTCCTTTTAGTTGCCTCTTACGACAGACAGGAGATAAAGTAGCCTATTCTAATCCCGAGCTGCAGGAACAAATTCGCGACGGGTTAGTGATATTAAAATCTAACTCAAACTAGAGACCTGCGTTCCGAACCTACGGAATGTTCTAATAATTTCAACTTATATGCGTATTTCAAAATATTATCGCTTGCTTTAACGCTAAAGGTAAGCACCGTAAGGGAATGTCATAAATATGTCCAAGAGTTTTCCATAAAGTTATCAAAGATTTGTGCCATCTATGTATATATCCATTCGATTTTCAAACGTGACTCGTGAACTGAGGCAGTGATAGGTTTAGGATAATAAAAAAAACCTGCCACACTTAGATAATTTAAATTTACGAGATACACACACAAAATTACACAACCATAATCCGCCATGCCACCATTGTACTTGTGTCCAAATCTTTACGACTAAAATATCTAAATATACGCAATGTGAAATGTTATGTTCTTTATGAAAGAGTTACCTTAACAAGATGTTCTAACTTAATTTTTTGTAATCGATTTCAGAGTAATACTGTATGCTTACAGGTGTCCATAAAGGAAAGTGACTGGTTAAGTTCGTTAGCCTGACTGACAGGCAATTTTATTTTATAAAATGTATGCGCGTACACTACTTCGTACAAAGTTATTATACATAACGCTAATAGAATTAATTAGCAGGGAAGCGATCAACGAGCGGAGAAAGGGTACGATACGTATAATTTTACATTAGCAATTAGTTGATGCAACGTAGCTGATATCTCATGCCGGCAATCGCAGAGTTGCACAGATTGTGCGCGTGCGGTGGTCTAACGGGCCGGCGATAATCGCGCGGAGATACAAAAAAAACAGTGCGCAAGTTCATAACGGATCGAGCGATGCGCTTCGCCCGTCATCGCGATCACGCTGCGCCCGCGCATAAATGTCAATCTTTGCTTGGATTAGGATATGGAATTATAACAATAAGAAGACTTGACAGATACGGAATAAATTGAGCTCATAAAAATACCTAATGTGTTCTGGTAAAAAGTAAATTCTATCCAAATTTACGTGACAGTATTTTCATTTAAATAAAGTCCGTCCGTCAGAATTTTACAATCAAACTATGTATATTATTAATCTCAATTCAATACACGCCTAATATTTTTTCGCACCAATTATACATTAAAATACATACAAATTAACGCACCAAGTAGAAATTAAATAATAATTAATTAATATAAAACTTGTTTAACGGTGAAAGGAGGGTTCGTAAAGGAACCTGCATTTATTAATTATAGGTGTATTGCTATTGGTTTTTTAGAAGAAGCCCAATCACTTATAAAGATGCGATGAGTCGATGATCATGATATCATATTAAATAAAGTTCTACAAACGTTTCAATATCAAATGTCAAAATGTACATAGCATCTAGGTGACACGTTCAACCGTAAATAACCGTCGTTTCGGAACACAAAACTCATACATCATCGTAGAAAAGTAAATTTCTATGCGAAGCGGACCACCTCGATCGATACAGTTCATTACACTCCGATGAATTATTGCAATTTGAAACCAATTCTATTATTCATTTACATCGATTAATTTACAAGAATCGCTCTGCAGTTCGACATGTCGATGCGATATCAACTTATCAATAAAATATCGATCTAACAGACACCTAATGGAGCAAAGCGAATTGAGGAAAACGATAAAACGTTCACTGGCGACTACTAAATGATATCAGCCTGTATTCCGTAACCCGACACAGGATTAATTAATTTCCTAATACTTCCTTTCTACTTCAAATAAAATAAAGTTTCAATTATTTCGAAAGACAATATCGTGGGTACAGCTTAACGACAATGAAACTGTAAAAAAATAAATAGACCTACAATTTCATAGACCCACTTTGATTTGTGGGAAAATGCACTCTCTTTTTCTGATTCGTGAATCAGATAATACCGCACGAAGTCATAAAGCCCAACTGACGTTTCTCAGTAAACCACAAATGTCCACTCATTGTAATTACCTACTTTTCTCTGACTCCATCATAAAAATCCCTATCCACAAGACCATCAGATGTGCTCGACGCAACATTAACTTACTTGAAGCATAACTAAATTCCTTTTATGCGGATAATAGGTTAACGGCTCAAAAACCAGTCTGGTCTTTTCTTTATTAGAGATATAAAACGCACGAAAGAGCCCTTTGTAACATTGACGTGTTCCCCGTGATTGATGTGTGGTGAAAGTCTTACATCCATCTACCATCAAAGGATTTTTTAGGATTCCACAGCAGGAAACCAGAATTAAAGGCAATATATATCTCATATATCTCTCAAATCTATAATGTCATTGAAGATTTCATGAGAATATATCCAGATAACCTTTAAAATCGAGTTGTCCTTGTTTAGACTTTTCCTATGGCTATTTTCATTTGCTTTAAAAGTAAAGATAAAGTAAAGACTTTATCGTGTCACTTTATTATTATGGTGCCTTATGTACGTATGTAAATATATATATATGTAATCAACATTTCATTATCGTTTATATGTAGGTTCAAGATCGTAATCCTAATTTGTCTTGTTTATTTCAGACAAAAAAGAAATTATTAAACACGTGTTCTGACCTCTTTATATAAAAATGCCAAAATGCCAAATAATCTACAAAATCATCCACCTTATTAAACCGAAAACAAACTTATATAAGCGAACCTTTTCGAAGTCAAATATTACTTGTCTATGGTTTGATGCAAACTTTCGCAATTCAAAATGTAATATCACTTTTAGCATTTTTCATCATGCCAATTGTCATGACACAACGTAACACAACATGAAAATCTTATATCCGTTTCATGGAACACGCGACGTGCGGCCTTGTACCTTTTGCGGACATTTCACTCTATATAACCCCAACAATAACTACCTAAACTGCCAACTTCCCAGAAAAGTACATACTCGTAGATTTACCTACAAAAATCCGTGACTAATTTTCCTAACCTTAAATCGATACATAGCTATATAAGATATAAAGAATTATAATATGTTACGTATTCGGTATGGTGGCATTTTTAAAGATCGTGCACCGAGTTCTATATAAAACGTGTTGAGATGTTGGACAGTATTTTATCATATATCTATAAGTAAAAAATAACAAAATAAAATGCAATCCACCTGTAAATGATAAATTATCACTGCCACTCTTGGACATAAAATATGTATCCATTTTTTTTTAATGTCAGGAAGTCGATCACAGATCATCGATAGTCCTGAAAACTAACATGATTGCCGCATATTAATTGGCATTCACAAAAACCTACGTGAAGCAATTCTTATTGCTTCAGAATTAACGATATAGAACCGTCAAGCCCATTTCTTTGCAAATTTTTATTTTGTAAAGCAGGTTTTTCATATTAGGCTTTGACAATAAATCACTCAACATAACTTTATAGTACAGTTTATACTTAATGTGTACTACGAAATGGCCCTACATCATGAAACGCAATCACTAACGCGTTCATATGTCATTTTTAAACCCATCGTAATAAGCGTAGTTCTCACGCACGGACGTCTACGTACGTAGATATGTATTTATTGAGGTGAAATCATCGTCAATGGTGCTTTATTTTGCCCTTATTAAAACATAATTATGTGTAAGAAACATGTGGAGAGCGGACGCGAACTTGCGAAGTTGACGTTCGAGCTTTTTTCCAATACATCGATTATAGCGTTAATGCGAGCAGTATGCGTCTGTCGTCTTTTTTATATCGGTCGCGGTCTAAGCATTACCATCTGTGGTGGCTCTCTGTATTAAAAAACCTTTCAAGTGCAAGTCGAACCACGCGCAGTGAAGGGTTCAGTAGTTAGAACAAAGTTATCGAAAATATCTCATATCGCAGAAACTAGGTAAAACACTTATTCAAAACAATTTTCGTTAAATGCGGTTTTTATATCCTACCATCACAATTATTTGCAAAATTTTCCGTACGGTTAGTGTTCAGAGTTCAGTGGCTACAATTTTGATGACTTTCAAAACAAGTATTTAAAAAACCATAAAGTAAAGTAATAATATAACCTACAATTCTATTAAAACGTATACATTGATACCCCATTTGCCTAGGGCACTGATTTTAGCTCAGTTGCTTATATGTAATATTAGGCGTAAATAGTTAATGTTTCGTGCTTTTTACATATTATAATAATATCAAGAAACACAGAACGTACCCACATTCCAAATAACATCTACATATATAGTAATAGTCTCAAGCGGACATGACGTTAGTACAAGGGTTTCTATCAAATTGACTACTGAACCATGATAAGTATACATCCGTAGTTCGACACATCTCCAGGCGTTGACATTCGCATAGCAACACGCTTGTAACTGGACAAGCACGAGCCGGAATCTCAAACGTTCGAACTAGAAAGAAATATGATGAACGTCGGCTGCAACTGCTCTTTTTAATACGACAGCATCAAGAAAAAGTATTTAAACGCAATGAAAATAACGAGGCGTGACAATTAGAAATTCGAATATCAAGCATACAGTGCATTTTAACGTGATTTAACTTAGTAAAGACCTCTTAAAAATAGTAAATTTTAACAACGCCTCTATATTTGAATTTAATGATCAATACTTAGTGAGTGTTTTTGGCAAACAACATTTAGAAACATTTTACATTTGCTAGTAATTTTGGAGATTATACTATATTATAATACTCGATAATTAAAATACGTCATATGTCATCTAGTTATTAAATGTGATTATCGCGTCATCTTATCAAAGTTAAATCTTACTATGCTTATGCCTTTCAAAAATGATATTTATGAATACTTGACTGTAAACTGGCGAATGATATTAAACAAATTTACACAAAACGTGTAATGGTTAAAACACTTAAACTGTAATCGGATGTATAGACATTTACGACATCCCAAACAAGCTTGAAAGTTGGGCAACCACTTATGTATTTACTTAAATAAGTAAATACTAATGTATTAAAAAATAAACAAAGGTTATAACATCTGCAATAACACGCGAAAGTATATTTGTTTATTCTTTAGAACGCAATGTATATTGCAGACTACACTGGAAAAAGCGATCATATTAGTTCCCAGGACTACAATGCAATGTACAGGTTCGGATAAGATTTTAGTCCTCTTTGAGATTATATATAGCTAAAGGTGGTAGTGCCGTTAGAGCTCGCATGTTCTTCATGTATTGTGCTTCGGTTGGGGAGGTGTGGTTGCCGGATACACATTATTAAGACGACCATCTTAGTCCACCAGAGTAGGAACGCATCCGCGTCCATCCTTATATAAAACTTCTGTTCTATTTGAGATTGCACGTGGTTGTCCATGGGCTGCAGTGACCACTTAACATCAGATGGCCTGCATGCTCGTTTATTACTCTTTCACAATAAATAAAAAAAATATGTTTGTATGTTGAATTCCATAACCTACGTTGACTACTTAACATGATGTAACTTATCTGCTCGTTTGCTACGATTTATAATAGTCAAAATAAGTCATACGAGTATATGTACATACCTACTATAGAAATTTGCAAGTCGTCTTAATTTAGGCATAAATATTTTCATATTTATATTTTGTACATAAATTAGGGTCGCGTGCTGGAGCGCCACACAACATAAATGCTTGTAGACTTGTTTGCTATAAGTAAATATGAATACTTTTATGTAAGAATCTCATTAATGTCGTTAGAAAAGTCAAACGCCTTTCACGGGTTGGTTTATACGAGAACTACACATTGAATTAGAGCCTCAAGTGACGCATAGTAGCCTAGATTTTTTCGTCTACATCTAAAATCTCTGTTAACCTAGAAATTTTTAAACTTAGCATCTATTCAGACGAATGCCGTGATATTTTTTCATACATTATATTGAAGACTTAGGGAAACTTCAACAAATACGTCGTATAAGTTTACAATATTTTTTTATTAAATTACAAAGTAAGAATATGGAACCAAAAAAGTGTTACTTTCGATTATTATCCTATCACCGTTCCAATGCTTAGTGCGGAACCCCTGACCCCGTGTGAGAATCCAGCCTAAATATTATAGCTTATTCTTTAGATTTACGTTAAATTATAAAACTATTCCTTCGAAAGGTGGGAGACTATAGTTTGACTGGGTAGGTACCACCGCCGCCCTCATAATCCGCCGTAAAACATTACTTGTGTTTCGGTTGGAGAAGTACGGTTGCCGGCTTCACTTTAAAGCGAGGCGACCATCTTAGTCCTCAGGAGTAGCAACATATCTACATTCGTCACGTACAACGTATCTACGCTCAGGTAGGATTTCGATCGTGTTTGTGGCTGTATGTCTATGGGCTGCGACTACTTAACATCAGATGGTTTGCATGCTCGTTTGCCACTCTTCTCACATAAAAAGACATCGTCAGATATTATTATATTCCTAAATTACTATATAAGAAATATGGACGTAAGGTGCGTCCGGATAGTGAAATCTAACGGGATGTAAGCTCGTATAAATAAATGTCACCATATTGGTGTGATTACTGGATCAACTTTGTAGTGTTGCAACTATAAACAGAGCTTAATTTATGGGTTGTCCTCCAGTTTCCGGGTTAAGGGCCTATTTTATGGTCTATTCCACGGATAACGAACACTTACCATTATTCTTATAACAATGTCAGTATATTGTAATACGTATTACACAGAATCGTAAATAGTAACGTTCTATATATAGTATATATACGTTATTTAGTTGATTAAATACAAAAAAACAAGAACTATTTTACAAGTAACCATAACCAAATAATTCTATTCTTTTCTAAGTTTGTAAAAAAGTAAACATTCACTTTTAAACACAAATGATGTATTCTTTCATATAATTGATGATCTGAACCAGGTTACAGTTAAACTGAATTATTTCATGACAGATAATTAGGGTAGCGTTGACACTTTCCGATTGAAAAATAATTCTACCTCCTGTAATATAAGCTATGATATACCATGGATAGCCACAATGTCTCTTCAGTATTCTCCTTCTATATTCATAGCCCCATACAAAGATTCCGACTCACAGATGTCATGGACACATAGGAGACAAGTTGTGAACTTGTCTCCTATGTGTCCACACTCACATCTAGAGTAAGAAATACTAGTGAACAATTGAAGTGTCTGTCTAACCGTGAATTTAATAAGCGACTCGGTAATATCAGATCAGTACGGTTAACAAAAAATAGTAATACGTTCGATCGACGCTGCCAGTGACAAGAGGGCTGGTTCATATCTCGCCCAGAGAGTTGCGATTGCTATTCAACGCAGAAATGCAGCTAAGGTTCTTGGAACTATGCTGCATGGGCACGGACACCCTTTAGATTACTTAGGTTTGGTTTTTATTATAATTCGTTTTAAGTTTTTCATAATTGTAAGTACATTTACCGCTACAAAATATGTATTATATAATCGTTAATAATCTTGATAAACCTAACTTTGTCTTGAAATAGGTCTCTAGGTTATTATTTCCAGTTGTACATTTTCCTCACCTTTCCAGTATTAATTGGCCTTGTGGGTATTTAACAGTTTGTTATCAGAGTTTAACTGGTTAACGATGTCATATATCTTTTAGGGTGGACCAAGGACGGTACCCGCTTTTCTACACAGAATAGATGGAATGTTAGGGTTGACGTCCGCTGATAAAGGAATGAATAACTGTCGTAAATTAAAGTAAATAACAAAATGTATATAACGTACAAACAATACAATTATTAATTTATAAATAACTTTGATGTATCAATATTTTACCCTTGGAATAATAATATTACTCTCATTTGAAATTTAATGTAAATAAAGTAAGTAAATTATATGGGTGAGTTATTTAATATATTCTGAAAAAAATGTTAAAACAAATTAGAATAAAATTAAGATTTTCTATGTTATATAAATAGTTCATAATTTTGATGTTTCGCAGTATCCATTTTTAATATTTTCATTATCAATATATTTTACCCATTTTCACAATTTACGTAAAACATATGTTAAATGCTGGGTTTTTTTCTGAGAATTTATTCACATAACTCTAAATGTATATTCATTTAAGTCGTATAATTACAATGTATGTATGTCTCAACGTCAAGTCGCCAACCCCCCGGCTGGGCGTCTGACGTAATCACAGCGCTTCCTATGGGTATGCTAATCCTTAGTGGCGGCACGCAATTTAAGGGTCCCTCCAAAATATAGGCACCGTGTTTGAAGCGCTTGTAACAGGTTACGCAATACGATCAATACAGGAGCTACAAGGATCAAATACACCAAGGTCCTAAGTAAACGTCCTTCGCCTTTAGAGCACTTGGGAACGTCAATTTCTCTTCCGCTATGTCTCCGACTTTGGAACTGAATAAATTAATTTAGATTGGCACATTGCTAGAGGTCGCTGAAAATTTTGAATCTATTCAGACATTACTTTACTGTATTCTACATGCACTAACATGTATTTATAACATTTTTTTGCATTTTAATGTTCAGGTACCTGAACACTAATTTTAAACATGAAAAGATTTCTTACGGCTCATTTTTATATGGGGCGACCATTTGTCCTCGAACGTGGCCCAGTATCATTTATCGTCTTCAAATGGAACTCCTATTTTCATGAATTACAGTGACAACATACTGTCAAAAATATCTGAAGTATAGTCCAATCAAGCAAACTTTATCTTTCTAAAAAATATATTTATCGACTTTACACTGACTATTGAAAACTAATCTAATACATTCCTACCTACTCATCTGGTCTGAAACGACTCCAGCTCCACACGCTCCATTAATTTAAGTTATTATTTCTAAATTCATTTTTAAATATGGAAAAGATGTGTGTTTTGGAGTTTCTTTCGCCGACTCTTCTCCAAAATGAAACACTTCAAAAAGAGTTTTGTAAAGAATCTACTTTGAATAAAAATATCTTGATTTTGATTTTACTCTAGTTATCGGGACAGCGCAGAATAAGCTAAACGATATCAAACCAGCTATTGAACCAATTCATTTGTAAATACTAAGAAGGCAGCTCGTTATATTACTGTTCTAGACCTTTGCGGGGGTAAAAACGTGACATAAAGCGCGTGCCGTCTGGCGACGCCGCGCCACCCCGTCTCCCCCACGAATTAGTCTGGGCCCCTGTGACGAATTTTAGGATTAAAATCAATGTCAAACAATGGAATTAATAGCGAAACTGATTTTCAAAAGGCAAGTTACTCAAAAAGATATAATACTGCTTACACGCGATCAATTCATATTTCCAATAATCTAGTACCATTCATTTTTTTGTATAATGGGTACTCACGAATAACGATTTTTGATTGTCGATATTACGATACAGTTACATGGTTCGTGGTCGCGTCGAAATATCGTCAATTAAAAGTTTTAATCGTGAGTACCTGTTATATGAATATATGAATTCCGCAATGATATTAGTTTGAAATCTAGTACATTTGTAATATACAAAAATATATGCATGTCGCATAAAACCCTAAAAATAAAAAAAAACACATATTTTTCAGATCTTTTTATCATCCAATAATTTTTATTTAAAAGTTATGTCCGCTGATATATTAACTAAAACTTCAGTATAGCTTACTTATATAGATGAGTTTGTACTACGAGGTCAATACTTAACGTAGATAATATGGCGGTCGTAATGTATAATCAGACAAAAATAAGGTTTTATGGATTGATGGCACGAATAAAAATTCGCCTATTACATTGCGTGTGTTCATATCGGAGCATATTACTATTTCACAAACTCGTTTTGCCTACATTATTATACTAATAAATTGTAACCACGAAATAAAATTCGGAATTTATTTCATTATTAAAATGTTACTGTCCCACGCCTAAGCGCGGACTTCCATTCTGATTAAAAAGCGTTGAGCCATAGTCAACCACGTTGGTCAAGTACTGATTATTAGACTTCACATATCTTGGAGCACGTTAAGGTGAAAAATCAGACATGCAGATTTCCTCAGTCATACAACGTAATCAGTTTATTTTTAATACGTACACATATTTTCGATAGATCTGACGTTCGTGCCAGGAAGTCAAAAATCAGACTAATGTAGATTCGTGCCAGGAAGT
>DWON01002241.1:0-21275 GCA_018251015.1 Phocides pigmalion okeechobee
AGCTTACTCACCATCGACGGATCATTGGGTTGCGTGAAGTAGGAGACAATAGCACCAGTTACAATGCACACGATCATATCGATCAGTGTATAGTACAAATAGCTTACTCACCATCGACGGATCATTGGGTTGCGTGAAGTAGGAGACAATAGCACCAGTTACAATGCACACGATCATGCCGATCAGTGTATAGTACAAATAGCTCACTCTATATAGAAAGAATGTGCCGGATCTGTGGACAAAGTAAATTAATTTTAGCAGATGTAACAATGTGTTTATGGTCTTACAGTTCTTTCAGATCATGTAGGTTAAGCTTTTATTACAATTATTTTTAAAATATTCCATCTTAGATTTATAATAATAATTATTATTATTGTTAATAAATTTTAGCAGACGGAACTATTGAGGTCAAGAACATACGTTAACAAATAATATTGAGTATAAAATTGTTAAACAATCATAGGAATATATATTACTAGTAAAATGATAATATTAATTACTGTTTTAGTCGTATCTGTTTCATTGTAATCAATGTTATCGCAGAAGAATCTGTAGACTAATGCCTGTATGTTCTTGAGAGAAAAACCACCTTTACGGCTGCTACTAGAAAAATGTATTTTGTCTTAAAGAGAAGAAATGCTAAAGCATTGGCTCCCTTTAGATTGTTAAGGTTAGCTTTTATTAAATATAATTATTTTCAAGGTTTTCATTGTGAATATATATTTAAATACATATTGCATATAACGTACCTATCAAATTCCACGGTCGAGAGAGAAGGTGAGGGTGTAGTGGGTAAAGTGTAATTGCCCGAACATCCAGAAACAGTAACAGGCTTGGGTACAAAGACGATGTCTCCACGCATCATTGCTGCCTGGGTACCGAGGGAGATCCAACCGACCAGCAAGGTCGAAGTGACTCCTCCAGCTAATGCGCCCTGCAGAAAATTTTAAAAGGAATGATGTTTCGTCATGCTGATGATTTTTATGTATCACAATTTAATTTCATAAAATCTTACTTCGATTGGCCTTATATACTTGTATATCAAAGAAATTTATTATGATTAAATGAAATTATTACAGACTTAAGTGCAAAGAGTTCTTAGAACACATATCTATTACTCGGTAGCAATGCATGTGTGTTTTAGGAACTAGTGTCTGTGCACTGCAATATTTCAGAAACATACGATTACCGGTTTTTGATTGAGCATATTACGAATCAGTTGCATGACTGGTGGCTACACTACCACTAAACTAACTATAAGCACTACAAGGCACCACTATTACCACTAATCTAACTTTTTATATGAGAAGAGTAGCAAATGAGCATGCAAACCACGCAACACGCACCACGCATCTCTCCAACCAAAACACAAGTAATGCTTTACGGTGGATTACGAGGGCAGCGGTGGTTCCTCCCCGGTCGAACTATAGTTCTTCCACCTTTACGAAACTATAAGCATTACTTGGATGTCTTTTCTAAGTGGCGCCACTCGAACTGGTCCTACGGCTTCCTGCTGTTTTCTATTTGTAAATGGTTCCTCTGCTTAATGTGGTGTCATTTTTGCCTAGATAGGGTCCTCATTCGAGGACCTTTCTTTTTCAACAGTTATAGGTCCTTCGAGCGATATGGCATGCATATTGCCATAAAACCTTAGTAATACTGACAGCTATGTTTGTAAGCGTAATGCGTGTACAGATTTCATCGTTACAATTGTTGTCACATACAAATTACTAAATATTCGTGTCTCCACAGCACGCTGCATGAGTATAGGCTTCCATATAAGGTGAATGCAGGATAGGAAAAAAGGTGTGGCAGTGATTGAAACAAACAAACATACATGTAAAAATCAATTATGAAATAACTTACAGTAGAATTAATCCATGGTAAGAAAAGTCCCATTGAAAACAGTCCCAGCAAGCTTCCCGCAGTAATACCCGCTAAGCTTTTTCCAGCTTGAATAAGGGCACCCATATGTTCGACTAAGAAAACCAAGCCTACACAAGCAAATCCTGAACGACAGACACAAAGTTAAAATATGTTATTAAGCGCTTTAAGGTTTGGTTGCAAAAAAATTATATCTCCTGAATAGAAGCTAATACCTATAGAATAACACACACAAGTATGTAATTATTTTATTAATTTATAAAAATAAACATGCTTGTTCAAATGTCAACTCGGTACCAAGCACAACAATACTCGACGACCCGACGGGGGCAGCTTACTTGCCTTTTTATGTGAGAAGTGTAGCAAACGAGCATGCAAACCGCCTGATTTTAAGGAGTCGCAGCCCATAGACATCCACGTACAACCACAAACACGACTGAAATCCTGTCTGAGCTCGAATGTAGATACGTTGCTACTCCTGAGAACTAAGACGGTCGCCTCGTTTAAAAGTGAAGCCGGCAACCGCACCTCTCCCCGGTCGAACTATTGTTATCCTACCTTTAAATCTATACCTTGCCTGTGTACAACACTTACATACGGATATTGGTCCAACACCAGTGGGAGTTTTGCTGTTGATAATAAGTCGGTACCGAGAACGACGTGTACATCCCAAACCGAGGCAGTCAGAAGGCATACAGTGCATTTTCTAGAACAGGGGTTGGCACCCTGCGGCTCGCGAGTCGCATCTTTGAATGAAAAATATTGGCTCCCCAGTTTCATACACAAAATATTTTATTGTCAAAACCCTTAAAATGTACCCATAGATATAACTATCTGTTTTAAATTCTGTATGTATATCAAATGTTTTATCTGCCAGTTATTATTGAGACATCATCAGTGGCTCTTTAAAATATGTGAAAAATTTTAAATTGCAACTTTTGGCTCTGATCTCTTAAAGGTTGCCGACCCCTGTTCTAGAATTATGTATGTAACAATTACGGCTTCAATAACGAACAGGAGGCAGGTAAATCTAAATACATGTTGCAAATCAGTGTTGAGACATTCCACCGGCTTTTTTCTCCCGGTCAACATTAGCCAAAATGATGCACAGCATATACTGATTTTACTGTGTAGCTATGATAAAATCTAAAACAAAATACTCTTAACAATATGCCCAAAAAAAGTACAGCCATCCTTTTATGAAAAAAGTAGTAGATCATTTAAAAAGAAGAAAATAAACTGTGTTAAATAAATAAAACGCAACAGAAAAGACTTGCCTACTATAACAACGATAACCTTCATAATAAAGCTGGCTGTTCTCTCTGAGATTGGCTTATTGTAGGCCGGTCTGATCAGGTCTTCGAAGATAACTCCACACATTGAGTTCAGTCCTGTCGACATTGAGCTGGAACACAACATAAACATATTAAAATACTTCATAATGTCGCTTTAAGGGCATAACCTTCCGAAAGCAACAATTATTTGAATAAAATACGACACCCAGTAGAAAGAGCTTCCAAAGATTTCCAAATTATTATCATCGGTTCAGATTCCATCACAGATGCTTCAGTATTCCTGTGAATAAGACCTTTAGATGTAATTAGCGGTGCCTGCGACTTCGTCCAGGTTTGTAGGATATACATGCATCCAGTTATTAATTTCCTCGTCCAATTAACAAAAAAACTTATTATGCACAAAAACTTTCCTCAGGAATCACACTACCTATTGCAAAAAACTGTGAGAAAATCTGTCCAATATTTTTTGAGTCTATCGCGAACATTTATAAATTGTGGCGCCATTTCTACATTTCTTTCTTTCACGCTAGAAATGAGTGGGGCTCGTACTTCCTTACAAATCGTATAGATTATACTACGTTGACAATGTTTATGAGTGAATTAACATGTTTGTTATATATGTACATATATTTTGATTTAGCGACCATAACTACTATCATAAGAATAAATTATGTATGTTTGTGTAGTATCTTATGATTAAGAGGCCACACCTCTTAATCATAAGATACTGCAAACATACATAACCATACTGTAAGTTTGCCTAATGTAGAAATGAGTCTGAATATCTATATTCTTAAAGAATACGATGCAATGTTAGGAAATATTCGGTTATGAGTAAATTAATGATATCCGGGCAATAAGTGTATAAAGAGCGGCAGTCGTAAACGATGAAAGATGTCACAGATTTACATACAACAGAAGTGACTGCAAGTTGACATTGACTGCGGCCGTCTAGGGGCCATATTCTAATTTTTCATCTCTAAATGTTATAAAAAAGTCCCCCGTTGCGTCTATCCGTCTATCTGTTTATGATCTCAAAAAGTACTGGAATTTTTTCACAGTTTTTAAAAACAGAGTGATTTCTGAGGATATAATGTAAATACATGCTTTATGATCCCTATTAGTAGCACAAGGCATAGTATGCGGCAAATCAGAAAGCCTCTGTACCGTCGTGACTGGACCATATTAACCTTTTTTCTATGGCCGCGACTCAACAGCCGACGTACTACGTCCAAAGAGCCATTTAGAAGGAGAGAGTTTCTCGTCTCGAAGATACGATTATCGAAGGAATATCAAGTTTTTTTCGTCTAAACATTCGCTCTTCTCGCTCATTGGCTTGGGCGACAGTTGCCTCGCAATGGAATATTATTGCATAATATAATAATATTCATATATCATATTCCTTCGATAATCGTATCTTCAAGACGAGAAACTCTCTCCTTCTAAATGGGCCTTAAATTATTTGTCAATTACTATTGAATATACATGGATATATCTATTGTGGGTACCTTGTATCTAAGATCATCTCCTTAATTCTTGAGTTATACAAGTACACTTTCTTGTTTTTTTCTTTCCCTTTTACTGAATCTGAATTATTTTTTATAGAAAATATAAGCTAGTATTAAGATAATAAGAAATATCTGAGAATAAGTATAAAAGATTCAGTAATTAATATATTATTATAAGAATCTTTAAATATTTAAAACAAAGTCCCCCTTCGCGTCTGTCTGTCTGTTCATGATGAACTCAAGAAGTATTGGGTGGATTTTCTCACAACACAACAACAGATGAACGTTTTGGTGCATAATAAGTTAAGTTTGTTTGTTAAATTGTGCGAGAAATTAAATAATGAGTGGACTGGTATGCGTAGGTTATTACATATTGTGAAAATGTATAAAATAAATTCAAAGGAAGAAGGAAGACTAGCTGTGCCCGCGACAGCTAGTATTAGGAGGAGATATGTGTTACAGTTAGTACTTACCTCAAAGCTGCGCTAAAAACGCCGCTCATGAAAATGCCAGGTAAGGCCGGTATGTCTCCAGTAATGGTCATCACGAAGTAAGGTAGCAGTTGATCACTCTTTCTAATAGACCCAGCAGTAAGTGGATCACACTCGGCGAACGTCGCATAAATTACGAGTCCGGTGTAACAGCAGAGTGACACGATGATGAAAATACCAGCTGCCATTATGAAGATTGTTCTGGAAAATATGATACATTTTTTTATCAACACATTTTTTACTATCACCAAATTCACAATGTATATGTTAAGAAGGAGAAACGTTTAGAAAATCTATAAAAGTGAAGAGTTTGCTACAAATTTAAAACAAATTATTAGTTAAAAACAGCCCAGTGATAAGAGTGAAGCACATATTTCTTTATAAGCTTTATCGTATAGAAACATATAAAGAAACTTCATATTTATGAAATTGGAGATACAAACGAGACAGAAGTCGTCCGTGACCTGATAACTACGAATATAATCAAAGTTCCGATTGAAATAGGTCACAGATACGTTGCTACTCCTTTTATTTTTGGTTATGGAAATCATTAAACCGCCCAGCGCCGGGACGAAACGGTATGTCAGATTTTTACTGTGTACAACTAACTAGGCCCTTAAAGTTCCAGGGGCTACGGGATCCGAATTGGACAAATACCGCGACCTCAGCAGGTATCGGCCAGCCATTGGAGTCACACGTTTTATTAAGCACGTGGTTGATGTGGAAAGAAAATTTCATAAGGCACTCAAAAGGCAGAAATACTAAGGTAGAGACATTGCAGTTGGACTGCGAAGTTCTTTGGATAAACTTACATTCTTGCTCTCCTCAAAGACGATAAAGCTAAACACCGTTGCACCATAGCTTGGTTTACTGAACACGATGCGAGCCAGCTGAAGTAGTTACCGAAGACCGTTGTCCAAAACGTATGACGGATAGTCGGGTCCGGATCCATACTGGAAAGATATGGTGATTATGATATTGTACTTATGGATTATATGCTATATAAGGGGAAATCTAGGAGATTCGCTCTGTCCCACTGAACATACCCGAAAATTTTTCACGGAATTATTGCATTTTTCACGTCCATATTTGTTTTAATAAACTGAGGTATGATTTAGGATTATCCCCTTTCGGTGTGGATTTTGGGAAAAAAATGTTAATCTTTCCACATTTTTCAAAGCCTAAACGAAAACAAAGTCATACATCCATGATGGTATAAAATGTAATGATATAAAAAGTAAAGTGAACGGTTGATTGTTGAATAAGCTCTAAAATATTTAAATTTATTGGTTACAAACGTTACAAATGTTGATTCGGATTTGGTGGTTGTAAAATGTATGATTAATTATTACAATTATTACATTAATTAATTATTAAATAATTAATTATTACAAATTACGAGCAGCGCTTTACGATTCGATCTTTTTTCACACCCTTATACTTTTTCCTGAGGAAAAATAATAACTTTTAAACTATTCAATAAATTCTCATGAAAATACCCTTCGAAAAATACCTGCCATTTTTCAAGATCAAATAAAAATAGATAAAAAAATGAAAAACGGGTTTCCAAGCTATTAAACAGGTTGAAGCAGAGATTTTTGAAATTATAAAAATACTCGGACGTAATTAAATTCATGTTACGTTCTCTAGCTAGACGAACAAGCCATTTAAACTATCTCATGTAATTATCAAAATGATTATGCATACTTGAAAAATTCCAGTCTCTCGCCTTCCTTGTTGATCCTGATGACATCATCAATCCCGCCGAGGCGTATAGTGCCGTAGACCAAGACGAAGATTACTCCGAAGTACATGAGTACAGTCTGCAGTGTGTCCGTCCAAACCACTGCCTTTAGACCGCCCTGAAAAGTTTAATTAAACATTTTGACTATGTTTCAATTTATTCAATGGACTAAACATAAAACAAATTGGGACAAACACGATCCATCTGGAGTTGGAGTTGGAAATTTATCGATAAATGTTATACTTTCTTTCCTTTGTCTCCTTGAAAAATATCACTTTGGCATTATTTGTATTCGAATTAACACTTTCTCGATCTAATATAGGACCACCACAGTCCAAGTGTTAAGGTATACAATTTTATTATGTCTTGATTACCTGTGTTGGTATGAATCCCCCTCTTTTGAATTTTGTTTACTTTTGGTACTCAAATTAATATGGTAAAAATCTTCACTTTACCAACAGTATGTCTTTCGACCACCATAACGACTATTAAAACACTTTTTATTCTAATACCCTTACAAAAGGGTCTATGTCACGGATGCCATCGAAACGAGCAACGTAAGTGATGCCTAAATAGCCGAAAATAAACGCAAAACTCTGCGTACTAGGTCTATATGATGATCGTTATGGCAGGTCTTAATTTGGACAACTTAGCAGATGTACGAACAGCCTGTTACCTGGCCCAGAATGAGACACGGAACTTTGTATCAGGCCGATTTCGTTATGGCAGGCGGGTTCTCAAATTGGACAACTTAGTAGATGTACAAAAATTCTGTCACATTTAAATGTTACTCACCAGTGTTGTGTAGAAGATGCAGACGATGCAAACGATGGGTGTTATTAAGTGCAAGTTGATTCCGGTCACTGCAACGTAATTATGTTATTGAAGTTAAATGTTAGTAAAGATTATGTATTGTTGGCGGTGGGGACTGAAACGTTTAGTTATTTATGTGAGAAGAGTAGCAAACGAGCACGCAAACCATCTGATGGTAAGTAGTTGCAGCCCATAGATATCCACGTACAAACACAAATACGACTGAAATCCTATTAGCTCCAATGTAGATAAGTTCCTACACCTCAGGACTAAGATGGTCGCCTCGCTTCAAAGTGATACACAATAGAAACACAAGTAATGGTTTACGGCGGAATATGAGGGCGGCAGTGGTACCTCCCCGGTCGAACAAGTTCTCCCATATTTAAGTAAATACTAAATTAGGGTAGCTAGTCTATTATAAACTTCACTCACCTTGACTGAAAGCCAGGGCTGGCACGTAGATGACAATTGGTATGTACAGCATCATCTTAATGATGAATATTATGGAGCCGAGGAGACGAACGTTCTGGCTGAAGCGGAGACGTAGATACTGAAAAAATATATTTATGTGAATTAACACAGGTTCTCTTTGTTTTATTTATTGGTACTAGACTTTCCCTGACCTTATAAAATGAACCAGCAATTAGTTGTCACAAGTTGGCTTGTCTATTAAGGCGAGATCAGGACTTGGGGCTTCCCTGACAAGATTGGTATTTTGTTTTCATCTATTTAGTGGCAAAGCAAGCTTACGTGATGCTGTCATTACAGCCCATTGACATCTCTTACGAAATCTAGATAAAATAAAGGTTAATTAATCTAGATTTGGTAAGAGACGTCATGACGTACAACGGTCTCTGCTGCCCATGGACATCTGCGTCCAAGCTCCAATATTTACGCCCTGTCTGACGTCATGCGTAGCCACGTCGCTACTCCTAACGACTGATGGTCGCTGCTTATACCCATAGCAACCGTATCTCTCCAACCGAAATACCAGAACTGGGTTACGACGGTTTATGAGGATGTCATGGCTTCTCCGGTGAAATTGTTGTTTTGCTACCTGTTAAAATAATCGTTAAAACTAAATTTGCTGCTCTATGATTTAATTTACTGTAAAAACCTATTTTAGAAAATACCATTATTCTTTTAAACCTTTGGTGTGGTAATTACTTTTGCATAGTTACGACCTTTAGTATCAATTAAGGGTAGTTTGTAAAAACACTAGCTTAAATGAATACATTAGATTGCGTATAGAACCACGAACATTGTATATTTTACAACGAACGTATTGATGTTTTTTATGGATATTTAAATAATATTGAAAAAATATCGACGGTTACACAACGTTTCGAATAAATATTACAGTAAAATGACTCGTGTTTAATAACAACCGCTCAGAAAGTATGATAAAATAGTATTCTCTCGTTATTTTCTATCTACATAGAAGACGCTTGAATATTAATATCTTATATAGATATTATCTTAAGGTTTAACACTCAAAATGGTCGATCGAAAACATAAAAAGGGTAGCTTTGACTATCACCAACATGGGTGTAGTGTGAAAGTTACTCTAAATTTTGTTTGCAAAATATGAAACTAGATGACGTTAGTCGTCATATTTGTTAAAGCGTTTGGCAAAGATACGTACATGTGAGTTAAGACAAAACAGTTGAAATATTGTCTCATTTGATTGTAGCACGTTACTCTAACTTTTACAAAAATATTTACAAATTTGATTAACTTACATATAATAGTATCGTAGAAGCAATTATAATAAAATCATAACCTAACCAATCTAGACGGAGTCTGTACACAAGCAGTACGGTGTGAAAGACACTGGCCGCGTTCCCGCATGCACCAGCGCAGGTCTAACGTGGGATTTTTGAATTTGAATTTAGATTTGAATAAATAACTGTTTGACAATTTTAACCTAAAATGATCTTACGTCCGGATTCAAAATGAAAAACTAGATGGCGCTAGAAGTCACATTTGTCTAAGAATTTGGAAATATTTGTTTTTACAAATTACGGCAAAATGGACTTGTGTTAAATGTTTTATTCATTCTATTATGTATTGAGATTTTGTAAACTGCGAAGAAAATAGGAAAATGTGTCAGGAATTTATCCATGCGGATGTAAATTTAGTACTGAACTATCTTAGTACGATGAAATTGAGAATGTTGAAGAATTAAAATGTGTTCTTTTCATATATGCCCACGGAATAATGAAAATTAGCATAACTATACATGGAGAGAATAATGTTGCCTACATTCAATCAAATGTATTATTGTACACCACAAAAATTAAACAGAAAATACAACAAAACAAATGTAAAATTGGTGACCAAAAGGCGGTCTTATGGCAACAGTAGCGATAGTTAACAAGTGGTAGAATTGCAATTGAGTCATGGAGAGACTGCTGTTGACTCAAGTGGTCCAGCGTTAACCACAGCGGTCTAACATACAGAGGGTACCGAGTTTGATTCTTTAATAGAAAGACATTTGAATGATGAATTTAGATTTCTAACCGGTGTCTGGGTGTCTAGGAGTTTCTATACCCATTTTGCATATACAATGGCAACCATGAAACAGAGAATCTTAGTGTGGGGTTGTAATTGTAGGGAAGGTGATCATTATGTTGTCTTTGTCAACTTCATAATCCGCCGTAAAACAAAACTTGTGTTTACGTTGGATAGACGGATGGATGGATGTGGATACTAGTGAAAGAGGTGATCGTTTTAGTCCTCAGGAGTATCCATCTACGTATGACTTTACATGGAGTTCGATTCTGTTTAAGTTTGATACATTCAAGAAAATGGTCACATTGAGTGTTACTCAAACAAATCATTATTTTTAGTTTAGTGCTGTTATTTGTTAAAAAGCAATTTTGTAAATTTTAAATTGAATTTTTATTCATTTCGAAATAGTCACACATTCAAGAACTCCAATTGAGTGTTGCCTTAACAATGCATTTTTTAAATTTATTGCTGTTATTTGTTGAAAAATAACATTTTGTGAATTTTTAATTGAAATTTTATTCAAAATGAAAAATCAAACTATTTTTATTCAAAGTAGATTCTTTACAGAAGTCTTTTTGAACGTCAATAAACTACCAGGGACTCGTAAGGGGTTTCGGTTTGGAGAAGAGTAGGCGAAATTCATTTGGAGATTATCACACATTCAAGAAAAGACCACGCACTGTTTTGCTTAAACAACGCATTGTTTTAAATTATTGCTGTTATTTGTTAAAAATCAACATTTGATGAGTATTAAAAAGAACTTTTATTTGTTTGGGGATAATCGAAAATACAAGATAAATCCACACAGTGTTGTTCAAGTTTTAATTTGTTTTTGCTGATTTGTTGTTGTAATTTGTTAAAAAGTAACTTTTATTAAACCGGGTGTATCATATGTTCAAGAAAAGACTACACGTTCAGTGTTGCTTAAACTATGGATAGTTTTCAAAAACATTGATGATGAAAGATAAGTAACTTATGGTACATTTTAAATTGAACTTTTTACGTTTGGTGATCATGATTTTTTTAAGAAAAGACCAAACAATGTCGCTTAAGCAGCGCATTGTTATAGATTTATCGTTATTATTTTTGAAGCCACTTTATTGAAAAGAAACATTTGGTTTGTTTTTGTTTGGTAATAATTACAAATTCAAGAAAAGGCCACAAAGTGTACCTTCAACAGCTGCTTGTATTCAATCCGCCACAGCCACACATCTGGAAGCGCATCGTGACAATGTAATATACCATCGTAATTGTACATGCGGAAACATGGAAGTTTCACTAACTGAACGGATATTCTAGATTTCCTGCATCCATCAAGACGCTGACCCAATGACACGGTTAGGGCTTTATCATACTCGCGATTTACGAACTGGATTGCAACGAGGCGATTTTACCACGGCTTTTGTATATGCGCTGTGATCTCATTGCTTAAACACAATATACTGCGATTTTTATTTTATGTTATGTTTTTTATATGTGTGAAGAAAAGTGAAAAATATGATATACGATATATACGATATAGAAGACAAAAAAGGCCAAAAAAGTGCGAAGAAATACTAAATTCAATAACAAGGATGTTCCCCATAAAGATCATCAAAACACATGGTACTACTATTTTAATCAGCGGCATAGATTAGTATCTTCCCCCTCTCCTTACAATGATAGAAAACAAAAAGTCTAAGAATGTAAGAGGGCTGGTCTCTTGAAATATGTACAAGAAAGAGTACAAATACAAATAAGTTCACATAACATGAAAAAGCCTTGCTTCGCTTGAAAGTGTAGTAGGCAACTAAGCGTACGAACCGAAATGCTAAAGTATCTGCTGCATATGATAGCTGTGCGAATGACCTTATAAATAATAAAGACACACTTCTCCAACCCAAACGCAAGACTTGCTTCACGGCAAATATTGAGGGCACTGTGGTACCTCTCTGGTCGATCTACAGTTTTACCATATTGCAACATGACTGCACATTATTACAATATAGTACAATCATGTGAGAGTCGCCAATTTAAGCTCACTTCTTCCTTCATTCGTCACGCCAAGGACTTCCTTAGATGGCTTCCTTATAACATTCTCTTACTAAGTGTTCAAAATGAGAATAGTTCATATGTAACTACGTCGCACATATGACGCATAGACGATACGCTGTTACAAACAAAAGATGACTTATTTAATGCAAGTAACACGATCGCAAATGGTGTTGTGTGTGTGACCACGTTGTGTGTGTAGCAACGTTGTGTGTGTGGCAATGTATGTGTACGGCGAGATTTTGAAAACACACAACGTGTGGATTCAGTGATTGCATCACTTGAATCACGTTCGCAAATCGTCAGTGTACCAAGGGCCTAATACCTTGATAGTGACCTAATAAGGCCATCAATTTCTAAGAAAAAACGGGATGCAGTCTTAAACTTGAAACTTAGGTTTTATCTGAGAAGAGTGGCAAACGATCGAACAGGCCATCTGTCATTGGGACGCTCCAGGTCATGGTTACGCCTACAGAGCCTCAAATAGTACTGCAATCTTCTCTAAGCTGTGTTGATGTGTTGCTATTTTTGAGGACTAAGATGGTCGCTTCTATTTTAAGAGTACCTGGACGCAACTGAGCCTCTCTAATTTAAACAAGAGTTGCTCCAGAGCGGTTTATGAGGGGGGCGGTAGTACCTTCCCTCGAACTAGACTTTTCTACCTGTTATCATCAAACAGTTGCAAATAATCACATTTCTTATTTTTTATTTGACTGCGAGCATTTATTTCCATTGTTGAGCAATACTTTCTCCACATCTGCAAGTCCTGGAACACACTTCACCAGGATGCTTCAATGCGGATTGATACAAACATGCGTTAGCATCTAAACTAAAATCAAATCAAACGCATTCATAACAAGAGGCTCAACAGCTTAGCTAGTGCTTACCTAAGGATGGAAATATGAGTTCAATTTGGTTATTCACCCAAGACCGCGTTCGATGTCCCTTTACTTTGTCACTTGTGATATGAAAATACGGTGTTAAAGGCGCTTTGATTGTAATAATTAGTCTTAGGAAAATTTATTACGAAATGTAATTTATTTAAAAGTAGATGTCAAACTTTGGAAACGTTTCCTTTCGTAACGACTACAAAGACAGACAGAGACAACGTGACCACAATTTAGAGTCCCGTAAAACCTTTTTACCCGTAAAAGATTTTCTGTTGGACATTTCTATTGTAGGCAAGACGACTATGATCTGTGACTCGTAGGTATAACCTACATGTGTGATATTTTTAGACAAAGACAATTTTCGACTCAGATGTCATCTCGTTATACCACTTTGCACGATATTTTTATATGTGCAGTTCTATTGTAACTACAGAAATTACATAGCTTTTCTATTTTACGACTATCGTGTACTTGACGAACAGTTTTCATTATAGACTATATGAAAAAAAGGGACTCCTAATACGAGATGATTCTTGCCTGACCTCGTCGACGTCTCTAGTGAACTAAAAGCTGGCACGCATTTTTTTTTAAATATGAGAAGAGTAGCAAACGAGCATGTAAACCACCTGATGCTTTACTATTTAATTTTAATTTAATTATTTTTTTTCAATTGTCATTTACTCAAATTAAATCTAGCATTACAGGATAATTCCCAATACGATAGATTACTACAAATATAAAAAAGTATGATTACAGTAGTTAAGTAGTCGCAACCCATAGATATCCACGTACAACAACAAACCCGACCGAAATCCTATCTAAGCTCGAACGTAGATACGTTGCTACCCCTGAGGACTAAGATGGCCGCCTCGCTTCAAAGTGCAGCCGGCAACCGCACTACTCCAAGCGAAACACAAGTAATGCTTTACGGCGGATTCTGAGGGCAGCAGTAGTATTTCCCCGGTCGAACTATAGCTCTAATTTAAAGGTGGGACCTTTATATTATATTTCATACAGAGAAAAAATGCTGCCAGTATCTTGGGTACCCTAGTCAAAGCCAGCGATGCAGACAATTTTTTAAGTGTTTCTTGTTTTTTTATTTTCGTGTTTCTTTTTCATATATTATATTTTTATTGTAAATAGTTTTCAAGTTTTATATATGGATTTATGATTTTCCAAATTCATTTTTATTGATATATCTAATGTCACTTCAAACTGCATTAAATTCTATTAGATAAAGAATTGATACTAAGGATAGAGACATATGTACATATATTATTAGGGGCTTAGTTGCGATTGGACGGAAAACGAGTTTCGTTTAATTTTTTCTTCTATAAGTTTGAAAGGAAACTTGTGTCTGAGCCGTTGTCTTATTTTGGACCAATGCCACTCCGCATACAGTGGCTTAGCGGACCCTTTATTAAGTCTTAGACCTTAAGGACTAGCCAACCTTTTGCCCATGGCTCCCTTAACCTTCCATCGACATATAGGCCAAATCATGAGACACGACAACGTCTACCAAGAGATCTAACGGGGACGTAATACCGCCTCATAATCTGCCGTAAAGCATTTATTGTGTTTTGATTAACAAGGTGCAATTATTGATGATCCTTACAAGTAAGGCGAATATCTCACACCTCAAGAGTAGCAAGGCAGGCAGGAGGTCATTCAGACATCAGTAAAAACTAAAGTCCTGCCAGACGTTGTGCATTGATGCAATGGACGTGGATATCATTTGTATGGAGAACGCATGGATGTTAACATCTTCAAATGAAAATATATACCTATGTAGATTCCACATAAAGAACTTGTACAAAATACGTTATGGAAATATTCATTACAACTTCCAGCGAGCCCGTAACGTACACGGGTTATTGATTTTCCTTGTAACATTGATGTCTCATCCCCTTTTCGCTCCCAAGCCCCCGAGCCCCCGAAGTCGGCGTGGGCCGAAGCCCCGCGCAGCCTCCCTGAGCGCCACCCCCGAAACCCCAGCCGGACCGCCCGGACTCCTCGCAACAGCGAGGTACGTGCTATTTATAGAACAAAGGAAATTAATTTTCCTTATGCCGAATATTTTCAAGTAATAAAATCTGTATAACACTGAATAGGGCTTTCTAGTGCTGGGTGAGATGTTTGTACAAAGATAAGTACGCAAATACCTAGACCTAGAATCCAGATCTAAATTTAACATCCGACAGAGCCCTTAGCGTTAGGTTACAAACAATGTAAACACTTCGTCATACGAGTCACTTAAACGGGAAAAAACTTTTTGATTTCCAAATCACTAATAGTCACCAATCACACTTCAGACCCATTCAACTGAAGTCTCTGAATTTTACGGATGGCAGTACATCTGCACAAACCGTAGGAAAATACGCGGTTTAAAATTATTGAATTCAATTTAAAGGTGGGAGCACTATAGTTCGACCGGGGATGTACCACCGCCGCCCTCATAATCCGCGGTAAAGCATTACTTAAATTTCGGTTGGAGAGGTGTGCTTGCCGGCTACACTTTGAAGCGAGGCAACCATCTTAGTCATCAGAAGTAGCAACGCATCTTCGTTCGCACTCAGATAGGATTTCAGTGTTGTATGTGGTTGTACTTGGGTGTCTATGGGCTGCGACTACTTAATATTAAGTGGTTTACAAGCTCGTTTAATACTCTTATCACATAAAACAAATTGGGAGGTTTTTGGTCTTCCTAAAATGTCTAGCCAATTTATGGTCTGATGAATTCTATATTTGGGCTATGACACGACGTGGCTCTTCCTGATTCGAGTTTGCAGTGCGTTTGCGTGCACTTATCGATCGCCACCGGTCGAGGACGATTAGTTTCCAATATATGTATGTAAATATTCAAGCATCGACTCACTATGTCTATTAACCAGATTTTAAGCATGAAATCGGTTTAAGCCATTGTTACATTTGTTAAAAAGTTATGTTCATAAACTCATTACTGACTCACTTTTGGGCCCGTGTCTCTTTTCAGAATGAGAAGTGTCATAGTTTATTATAGTAAACTGGTAAATTTTTGAGAACAACATATTTTTAATATTTGTGTAGAGAATTCACAGGCCTCTCGGTCAATTTTGTCAATGTAATAGAATTAAGGAAAGTACTCGACCCACTAACGTTATGGCGCTGATGCGTTTGACTCAAGGATCTATGGGTTTTGAGGTACCTCTTTGTTCAGGTTTTAAAGGAACCGTCCCCTGTGTTGATTACGCGCCCGTCACGGGGTTGTAGTATTACTACAGTACTACTACACTACTGTAGTATTCCTACTATTGTAGGAAACGAGTACAATTTACCTTATCACCATTTCAGGTTACAACTACTTATACATATCATTAAAAAGTAGAACACGAATTCCATCTGACATCTTAGTACTCAATTCAGTTACTTCTGAGGTGTGTCAAAAATGCATTGCTACTCCTGAAGACTAAGGTGACAGCTGCCTGGTCCTCATAGTTCAATTTTTTTAATTGTATGACTCATTTACATTTGATGAAAATTTTAGAAGTATCACAAATAGATATTCGTGGAGGCTGAGATCACAGTTGTCTGTTCACTATATTTCAAATTCCATTTATTTATACTATATCGCTGACATACACTTGATGAATGTTAAATTTACAACGGAAAATCTGTTCTCGAATCGAGAAAATCTCTCGATGTACTTTTAAAAAAATGTCACAGATGCAATTATTCTCTTCAATTAGTTTTATTTGTCTCGATTCTTGCCGCCATAATACCTGATATGTGAAATTATCAAGTTTGTTACGTATTACCATTATTATAATTGAAAAAGAGCTTAGTACCAGATGTAAACAGTATTCTTAATTCATAAAACAATTGAATGGCATGGAAACAATAACTTTCTAGGATCTGTTACCTAATTGTTTAATGAAATATTAAACAATTAGGTAACAGATCTTGGAAAGTTACGAAGCGTTCGTTAATAATTTTAATAAAAAAAAACAACTCGAAGAAATTCTATCTTTTGTTTTCTACTCTTTAGGATACTAATTTCTTTCACATCAAGTTTTAATTGTAAATATTATTCGTATTATTCATTACAGATTCAATGTACATGCATTAATATTATATAGTGTAAATATAAAGCCGTTTTTGTTTAGTATCAAATACATATACGAGTATCTATCAAATAACCTCATAAGCATTTTATAATTGTAATAACATTTAACACAAAGATCTTTTCTTTTCTTAAAATGAAACGTAATCATTATAAAATGGAGTTTTTGCCCTTACCTCATATGTAGACGTGATGTGCAGGTTGTAGAAGACGGGAAGGTACACTATGGCGATGGTGAGCGACACTGCCCACTCGGAGAGCACGATAGTCCACAATTGGGTCCCATACGTGTACATCTCAGCAGGTAGTCCAAGGAGCGAGATTCCGGAGATGTAGCTGGAAACAGTGATATAAAGAAGATGGTTTGTCCAGGAGACCTACGCGTAAGCTTCCTAATGTTAAAATCACAGGATATCTCCAACATAAATTTCATATTCAATAATGGTATAAAATTCAATAATGGTAAGCTATTATATTATATTATATTATATTCCATGTCATTTTCTATTGTTCCCGAAAGTTTATGAGTTTTTACCAAGTAAAATCAAGTTAGCTTAATAAATGCGACAATCCGCGTGGCGCAGCAGTAACCATACCGATAGGTAGATAGTTCTGAGATAGATTCTCAACCAAGCTCACATCTAAATGATAACTTTAGACTTTTCTTCTGTGTCTAAATGTAAGTGTGTTCGTTTTTATGTGTCCCTGGTAACACAACAGGGAACCAGTATGAAATGAGTATAGAAAACATTAAAGTTTCATCCCAAGGCTAAGTTGGTTTGTCTTCTATGAGTTCATATACACTATTATGCATTTAAATCAAAATATTGCAGCGCATAACACATACAGTTTTTGGTGATGTCTTTAGAGTCAAACTACGAAAGGCTCTATTATCTTTAAGAGTTAATTTCATTAAGCGATAATTATTTATCGAGAAAATTCTTGCAGCTAACAAACATGTAGGACTCTTTATGTCATTACTTTCGATTATCAGGTGTGGACTCTAAATAGGATGGGTTTTTTTTTCACTTTAAACGAGTGACAAACTAGCTTGCAAGCCGTTAAGGGGTTATGGCAGCCTACACACATCTCGATACAACTTCAAATAGAACCGAAATACTAACTGAGGTCGAACGTAAAAATGTTACTACATCTAAGGACTAAGATGTTGGCCCGCTTCTAAGTTTAACTTGTAATTGGATTTCTTCAAGCAAAATACAAGAACTGTTTCAACACAGATTCAAGAGCAACAATGGTACGTCTCGAGTGGAACCAAGGTTCTACTATCTGTCAATTGTTTAACTTGATTTCGATCGTGGGGTACTGATGATTTTAAGGGTAATTTATTATCATTGTGCAACGAGCAATTAAAAATCACTTGGTCTGCACACTCGTTTACTACTGTTCTAAAATAAACAATCTTTTATAAGGTAAAAATTTTATTGCATTTACAATTTTTTATATTAAAACCTTATTTTGTAACTTATATTTTACTCCACATATTTTATGTTCTTAAGCTCCGTGGGAAATAATACGTCTAAATTATACCGCCATACCCGCATTTCCTAACAAACAGTCCAATTTACGATCGATGTATGTATAAGCACAGATAAAGCTCTTCATAAGTATACAATTGACGTAAATCTTAAGGCGGAATATCTTAATCTTGATAGTGTCAAATCTACAACATATATTTATGTTGTATATTTTTCTTATGAATTGCACTGCCCTCGAAAGTATTCAGGTAATCTGTGCTGCCAGTATTGTCGAGCAGACGTAGTTTATCACTATTGGCTTTATCTCGAAGATTAGAACCAATCAGGGTATGATTGAAAACTATGATTTGAAAAACATCTGTAGATATAGTGAGTTCAATGTCATAGCTCTTAGAATTAAACCGAAGTGGTAACAGGATACCTTCTTTAGACGACTGGTGTTGGAGAAGAAAGTTTTCTTAGTAGTGGCCACGCAAAAAAATTAAGACAAACAAAAGAATAGACAAAAAGACTCAGTCAAGTGGACTGACGACCAAAAGAAAACAACGGAAAACCGTTGGATTCAAACGCCACAGGTCTGGGTGGAGTTACTGTTTTTAGAGGAAACCTGTATCTAGGAACTCTAAATGCTGGTTGGTCTACGGTTGTATACGAGCGGATAGTATAAGATATGTTAAGGAGAAAAAAAAACATTTAGATTTTTGCTTAGTCCGAAATCAGACCTTGTTCAGAGTAAGGTATGTTGGTCGTAAAACCACGGAGATTTTATGAGAGTACAGGACCTGTAGTTTGAATTAAATATACATTTTCATACAAAAAAAAACGATTTCCTTGAAATAACTTATAGATAACTCATAAGTGGTTGGCATGATATAGGGCTAATGTTTTATTCAAAGTAAACGCAACGCCGAGGGGATAGCATTGGACGACCTTCAATGTCAAGGCCCCGACCCTAACAAACCTTGCCCTTGAAAACTCGGGTCATCGGAACGGTCGGGTGTAATCAAATGCACCCCGCAATTTATGATCCCAAACCCTTCTTGAAGGGATAATACATTTTATACGTTTATCACGGACGTAGAAATTAATCTCTTTGTAACTATTAAGCTTTTAGCCCACGAGGTAGGTAATATACGTTAATAATTTCTTCGGAGGTGATGAGAAGACTAAAAAAAAAGTTATTTTTACGGGTGAAGGTGAATCTCAGAATCGCAGCTGGCATTCTTGAGGCCTTTTGACACCTCCTTTTGAAGCTTTTTACAGGTTATCATCTGAGAGGGAATTTGCCATGATAATTTGTAGCTTACTCGCGATTTATTCCTTAAAACAGTAATCATTTACTCGGATGAATTTTGACATTATTTTAAAAAGTTTTGGGTAGAAACCTACACTATGATTTCATTAATTACAAATTAAATATCACAAGTTTCAACGATGAAAACGAATTTTCAAATGTGTTTGCGTGCTCGTCAATTTTCATAACGATCTCAAATATGTGTATATGGCGTCTATTGAAGCAAACTTTGGATGCCTCTTATGATAAATGGTTACTGCAACTCAAGCGTATCTGTTGCGTACGTCATATAGCAGGGAATTTCGATATGAACTCGATCACAGATACGTATGGACGCAAATGTTCGCCTCATATGCAAGAGTCCAATTTTGTGAACAATAAGTGTTGCTTCACGGTAGATATCGCGGTGGTCCTAATCAAATCGTACAGGTGCTAAAATGCAATATCCCTATAAAATATTGGAAGCACTAGCCTAGAATAACATCCGCTCGTTGAAGGGAACTAGAACGCTACATTAACACCGTACCCAATTACTATATATAAACAATCGGACAATTGCATAGAAACGGGCTGACGGGATGGTTATCCAATCACGCGTTGCATCTGCGTACCCCCTCACATGGCAACACTTTACTGTTTATATATTTATTTTGAAATTTAACTCGATAGGATACTAACAATCATTTTGATAATACGGTAATAGAGGCGGAATTGAATGGCATGGAAACGAATTATTACGTGTGAAAACATATAGACGACGTAAGAAACATTTCCAAATAATAAAAAACGTTTACAATGTTTTTCAACTTAACATTTGACGATGATGAATTGATTTAGTTTAGAATGAAATTAGGACTTTTGTTTATGCCGAATACCTTATTTTGTTATAATTTTTTATTAATATTAATATTTTAATATTAACAGAAGAGTACAGAGTTCGTTGTTTTTTTACTAATTAGTCATATGGAACTAACAAAAAATACATTTATTAATTTCTTTGAAAAATTCGCGCTTGAGCAATAATTTGTTTATGTCAAAATTGTCAAATCAGAAAAAGTTGCCTTGTATTTGCTACTTATAATACTATTTCTGTGTAATATAAAGAAAAAAAACACTATATACTGCTGACAATATAATAGTAAAGGTGGTAGAGCCGTTAGAGCTCGCCCGGGGCGGTACCACCGCCACCCGCATAACCCGCCGTAAAGCAACATGT